>JAECUM010008289.1:0-88139 GCA_016617855.1 Megalonaias nervosa | reverse complement strand
ATATATATATATATATACACAGAGACAAAGAGCGTGAGAAATGGACTTAAGTATACCGTAGGCCTAGCATTCGGCAGACGACATTTGCATCTGCGTCATCCCACTGGTCGTCGCACACTGTGCCCCATTTACCAAGAACAAGAACTTCCACTCTTCCGTCCCTATGCGTTTTTCCTTGCGCCAGTTGTACATCGAAACCTATTTGAAACAGGTAAACAATCGATAAGAATTTGAAAAGGTGCTGCATTTAGCTGAGGTATTATCCTTAGCTAATATTTTAAGGAATGAGCACGTGTCGCTTCTAGCACTTCTACTACACGAATATGTGAGCATCATCATTTTGTTTTCAATAATTATCCATTAAAGTCAAGAGGTATGTTTTATTTATTTTGTTTGGCCGTGTCTTAAAGCTGCATATTTTGTTTGCAAATAAGAGCATAAAATATGCCACGGCAAGATGTTAATATGGAGATTTCCTTACAATCCTAAGCATATAATATCTAGACACAGACGGCAAAGTGAGAAGTAAAGGAGAAATCCAAAAGTGAATGTATCCGTGGTGCTAAAGTGTCGACGTGTGAAGAAATACTGGGAAATTCAGATGAGTTGTTCGTCATTTACGTTTCAATAATCCGTCAAAATTTTCCGCCAGAGACAGGAACATATATTAGTCAGTGCTTTTAAAATCCGGAATACATTTGCTTTATTAATACAAAAACTTAACAATCTGAATTGGACAAGCTAATAATGACACACTTTATTTATTTATGATGCTTGATTTGGGAGAATCACTTTAAAGTTGATGCTATTACAGGATAGTGGCATGGAAATACAAAAGATCTCTATAATCATTGATGATACGCATATTTCGTGTTGTTGACACCTTGCTTTTTTAATAGAAATTGTCATTTGGAGGGACAAAAGTACAACATTACAACAGTTTGCAACAAATTTAGATATGCTTGAAAATCACCCACACTCTTTCATCAGTTGTGACGAAGATATCTGAGTTTGTTACAGAGGGCCGAAACGTGTTATGTGATATGTAGAAATGGACGTAACGAATGCTGTCGAGAGACCCATCGAGACTCAAAGAGCTCCTTAGCGAATCCCGAGAACGGAACGGTATAGAAAGCCAACCCATATTGTGCAGTCGAAGTGCGCCAAGGGGTACGGTATTTGAAATCTTTATATACCTTGAACTACAAGGAAGACTGATGCTAACACGAACGACTAAGAGAACTGGAGTCACTCGATTGTTAGTCTCGTGTAGTTCGGCTTGCTGCCAGAATAAGTTCGTCTCGTTCAGTCTATGGGTAAACAACGTATATTTAAATGAGGGCGTTGGACCAATCTGGCTGGATTATGTAGATTGCAAAGGAAATGAGACAAGCTTGGCAGATTGCCCTCAATCCATGGGGGAGTAAAACTTCTTGTAACAAGGATGATGCTGGGGTCATCTGCGGACAAATACCCGATATTTAGCCTTACCTTCACTTTCCTTTTTAAGTCTTACTGTCAAGCCTTTACGTTCCGAAATATTGTTGCATTTGAATTATTTACTCTCACTGTGAGCATGTTGTACTGTATAGCACCAAACATATTTCTAATACCTCACTAAACCAAATCAAACTGCGCAATGAAAGCAAATTTGAAAATTAATTCATAATCTGATTTGAAGTATAATGAGATATTACCAATACTTTAAATAAAAGGTGCTGGATAAGGCAGACATTTTTATGATAATACTAAATTGAAAATCTGATGTAAATTCATTTAAGAAACAACACATAAGAGAAAAGCTAAAAGCATGCAGTATGTTCTGAAATGTTATTAAATATAAAATCATAACTGCAAAAAGTAGCAACTCAAATAATTAAAGATGAATTATGTACAGTTGCCTTAGTCATTTTCTATTATGGTAATCTTATTGAAATCATTGAAATTCTATATACGCGTTAATTTGTAATTATTCAAAAAGACACTGCATTCACAATCATAGCCACTTACGTCTGTTATCTCCCATAGTGCATAGCGCTATAAATTATTGACGATAGATGTGACATTATATCAATAACATAATGATGTTATTTCGTAGCAGTAAAAAGACCCCGGCTACCTTAATCATGCTATATTAATCTACGCAGGGAAAATACATTTGACATCAGCAGGTAAACATACTATCATCAGGACTGTGATGCGATATTGACAAAACATTACATGAAAGGTGCCTATTACAGCAGTAAAAGTATAGAGGAAAGCTAATATAATCCAATTATATAGATACAAGTTTCATCAAAAAGTATTTAAAAAATAAAAAAAAAAAAAAAAAATTGGAGGAGCAGGTATAGGAAACAATTTAAAAAGATTATTTTTATTTCGTGTAAATAGGCACGTGAAATATATTACATATGTTGCAATCAGCTACATCATGAAGCAAATCTGCACTCCATCCCAACACCAATTTTAATCAATAAATAATCAGTTTATACAATGTTGTGTGAGTGATTGATGTGCATCTTTTATGTTTTTTACACCGCGTTCACATGTATTCTCAGTCGGACGATATAAAATATCTCATAAGGGCTTCATTTATAAACTAATAGATTTGAATTATATAAGATCCATGTAAAACGATAATTTATCCTAATCTCTTAAAGAGAAAGAAAAAACAATGGCATAGCGAAGTAAGCCACTGCAGTCACTTTGACAGGGGGAAGGGGGAATATTTGCGTCCGCATTCACATTTGTTCGCTAATTAATGTGACACGTTTTAACTTACTTCATTGATGTCAAAACCTATTGCAGGCGTTGCAAAATCATTAATTTGTAAGAAATCAGATCTGTTGAAAGTCCGCATAACAAAAATGCAAATAAATGGCAGAACATAGCTTCATGTTCTTTACAGTCTCAATCCTAATAAAGAAAAAAATATTTGATTAGTTTCATTAATAAAGTTAAAATATTTTTTTGTATTTTTCATAATTCAAAATCTGTTCAACTAATTGATTTTAAAATTTTGAAATAATTGATATCAAAATCCAATTCTGCAATTATAGATATTAATAGGATCAGGCCCATTCCAAAATTTAATTTACAGGGTGGTGGTTTGTCAATTTGAAGTTATAAGTGAATACACTATTTTTAAAATTGTAGCAAAATCAGCGCAAATGAGCAGAATTGCAATATTCCAATTTGAATTTTAACAAAAACAAGGTAATCAAGGGAAGAAAAAATAACAACACGTATGCACACATTTTATTTACTGCATGCAATATCATGACTCATATGTGACATACAGTTCGAACATAAGCATGCAGTTAAAATCAAAGTTTATTCAACAGTTTCACAAGCGACTCAAATAAAGTCATTGTCTCAAAAACAGTGTAGTGTATTTACGTATCAAATATGACTAGATAAAGCATCACTTCCAACGCAGACATTTTTCTGTGTTGGTGCTTGACTTGGGATTTTTTTAAAATAAATCCCTTCCTTAAGCTTTTCATAATAACGATAAAATTTCAGTGATTTTCTGTGTAATCTTCCAAATTCCTCTACAATGTATCAAGAAAGAAATCGAACGTAGTCTTTTTGTTTGTGAGCAAATGCAGTGGATTGGATAGCATCGCGTAACTGCACAGTGAATTAGATGAATCAATGTGCCCAGTTTGACAGATCGGAACTATCCATTGGGACAGGACCACATATACACGCACATACAACCGCATAAAAGAGAACTGCTTATATTACTTATATATTCCCAAGACCAAATCGTTCCAGTCTAAGGCGTCAGGCGTTAGCTTTAATATCACTCAGATATATCTGTAGAATCCACTGAGTTTTCGATCTGGCTGACTTAAGAAAATGTATTAATAACAACAAGAATCGCAGTGCCATTGATATGAATGCATTACGTTTAACCACTGTAACTGAACTTGACATTAGTAAAAGCCCATCTACCAATAAAGTTGAACACGGGATGAAAAGATATATAACTGTCACGAAGGGAACGATACTTGATGCTGCAACTGGGAATATATGCACAGTTGTACCTAAATGAAAGAATGCAACCTCCCCGTTGGAATCTTGTCAATATTTCAGTCACTCATCAGCTTATAGCTCGTAGGGGAAAATTTCCGATCATTTTATTGATGTTCGTTCTCCTTGATATTTTGCGTGAAACACATTTTAATTATTAGGAATAGTAGTAATAGTATGCATCTTTAACAAAAGGACGATTGATCCTGAAAACAAGCTGTTAGTTCTGATAGCAGTAGCTCCCGGCGTATCAGTATTTTGTTAAAGGTGCCATCGTGGTGGTCTAATAATGCATCTTTGATGTGTTGACACAATGTGCTAAACTGGTCATTTCTGTTGCACAGACAGAATAGCACAGATTATGTTCCGAAGGCAGAGTATGCCAAGTAGATTTAGACTCTTGTGTGGAATCCACCAGTCAGATTTTGATTCTATAGAGAAGACTATACAACCTGTCGTTCAGAGTGTGATAGCAGAAAGGGTAGTGGATTTTCTTCTTTAATATTGGTAAAATATGCCCTGCCCTGATCTTTTGCAACTTAGCTAGCCTACGACGTGACGAACTGATTACATTCCTCCGACTGACTAGACTGAACGAGACGAACTGATTCTGGCAGCAACCCGAACTACACGAGACTAACAATCGAGTGACTCCACTGCCTGAGTAGAGCATATTCTCTCAACTTCACTGGCAGGCAAGCAGATATATAATTATTGGTGGTTTCTGCTTCGGTTTAGAAATTATACTGGAACTGCTGCTTGAACAGAGACAACGGGCGGAATTTCTTACGTCGTACTGCGATTTAGAGTACTAATTTTCCAAGTGGACATTCTCTGAACTTCTCTTAGTCGTTCGTGTTAACGTCAGTCTTCCTTGTAGTTCAAGGTATATAAAGATTTCACATACTATTGCCTCTTGGCGCACTTCGACTGCACAACATGTGTTTGCTTTCTATACCATTCCGTTCTAGGGATTCGTTAAGGAGCTCTTTGGGTCTCGATGGGTCTCCCGACAGCATCGTTACTTCCATTTCTACATATCAAGCCACACGTTTTGGTTCCTTCCATTAACTCAGATATCATCGTCACAACAGATCAATGAGTGTGGGTGATTTTCAAAGTATCTGTTGTAATGCTGTATTGTTGTCCCTCCAAATGAGAATGAATCAGTTTCTATTAAAAAGTTATAACAATGTATCAATTTTATATGAATATTGTTGAAAATAAAGGAATTGTATCTGAGTATCATTCCATCTTTTAAATCTAGTTTTGGTCCAGATTGGGACATTTAGACTTGTTTAATGTCTCACGCGATGATTTTGTATTTTGGGCTTGATACGTGCATATCAAAGAAAGACTGTTATTATTATTATCTCTTAGTGGTGTTTCTCTCTCTTTTATTCTGAAACCACTTTGTGTTGTCTAAAATCGAAATTATTTGATGCGGAATTCTTCCTGTTAAAGACAGTATCTTATTCAGTACGTCCTGTGGTGATTTGCACGGCGTGCTTATGCTGTTTGTTTTTAGCCTGTTATGTATAATTTAGTCGTATGACCACTGGGTTGAGGATGAACAAGAATGTCGTCGAATTGCAGCCGCTATCGCTTTTGAGTTAGTTACATACGCACGTACAGAAGACCCCCTTAGCAGTATTACACATACCACTGCTACTGAGGTTGCCGCAAGATCACAGCAAATACAAGTACCCGAGTATAAATTTCACAAGCATCATGGGGACCTACAAAGTGTCAGGCAACTATTCAGAACAAATGCGTATCAGGTAAGGACATTGTAAACGTTATGAAAGACGCATCTAGGAATCGTATTGATGTTACAGCGTACAGGCACCTTTGGAGCTGAAGCAAATATCGTTTTCTATGTGCAATAGAATCAGAGTCTTAAGCATGATAAGAGTGGATTAAAAATAAAAACCTTGCAACTTTATGTTGATCCAATTACAAGTTTGAGCACCAAAACCACCATTTATACAATACGACGCCTTGGTAACGAATATCCTGTCAATGTCACAGTTGAATTTGTAAACAATGACCCCATTGAAAAGTCCAAAATATTCCATCGACTGAAAGGAAATCGAAGATATTCCTGACAACGTTGACACTACCACAACGATAATTGGACTCGCCAGACACAGTTATCATGCTTATCAAAGATACATCCGATAATGTAGATTCTCGACTGTAAACATATAGGCAACTTATAATACGGACAACCCCTGCTAATGATGTAGATTTTGAAATAACATCAATTTCAACGGTTGATTTAAGCAGCGTCAAGGGCAGCATCATTGAGGCTCATTAAGGTTCTCGTGCTAAGTCTGGAACCGTGTTAACACTGTCGTTTCTGGCTCATAACACAGACAAGCACAGAGTAAAAGATATTGTGGGTCTGCGTACATGGCAAAAAAGTACCCGCCATTCAACCCTCAATGAAATGATATTGATAGCACTGCGATTCGTGTGGTTACTAATTGTTTTTCTTAAGGATGCTGATGGATGGTATAGTCAGAATTTGTTTATATTGAACATCCTAAGCTGTAGACACTAAAGCTAAATGGAGCCTTAGATCGGAACGATTTGGTCATGGGGATATATAAACAATGTAAGCACCCATCGTTTATGCTGTTGTATGTGTTTTCCTGCTCAATTGGATAGTTCCGATCTGGCAATCAAACCGGGAACATTGATTATTTTTAGCCCATCCAAAATAGGCATCGAATTCGCTGCGTATATTGTCCGTTGCATTTGCTCACGAAGAAAAAGACAATGCTGGATTTTACTCTTTATATATTGGAAAGGAATTTGAAAGATTAGGCAGAATGTGCTTATCATCTAGAGATTCAAGGATGGATTTTCAAAACAAATCTCAAACCAAACATTAGTATAATTAAACGTAAGCGTTGGAATTGGTATATTATTTACATTCATATTCCATATGTAAATACACAAAAGTGTTTTTAAAGCAATGACCTCAACTGAGGTGCTTGAGAAAATGTTGATTACAGTTGTTTGATAATTGGATGCTTATGTTTGAATTGTACATCATATATGGGTGATACTATTTCAGGAATGAAAAAATGAGTGTGTACGTGTTGTTAATTTCTTTCGTTTTATTACCCTGACCATTTTTGTTGAAAATTTATTTTGAAATTTTGCTTCTTTGTGGCTGAGGTTCTTATAAGTTTGCAAGTAGTGCATCTACTTGTAAGTGGTGTCAAGTTGATAAAAGACAAGGTCGATAAATCAGCCAATCACTCCTGATAATATTGATTGGCGGTTTAGGGGCTGATATAACCTTATCATTAAAACAGGCAAAAATCTGCAGACAGTTTTGGCTGCTCACATCGGTGTACATTTTATACACTTACCGGATGTTTCCGCGGCCATAGAGCTACAGTCGGCTGAAGGGTTCCTTATGTGGCACGTACATTATATTTCCGGAGGAAATCCTATGTTTGTTGATTTGTAAATTCACTTGGAATAGCACAACCTCTGTCCAGTAGCCAGTTTGAAATTCGTGGTCGATATGGTTGTTACAATAAGCGGTATGTGTTTAAGGTGTACACAGGTTTGTTCCGGAAAGATTTGCATGCAGCAAAATTGCACATTGTAATTAATAGGTGACATGAGACCCACATATCGTCCATCAGTGTGAGCACATATTTGTGGGGTTGATTTATCGGACTAATAAAAGACCAACCTATGTGTTAAAATCTGGAATGACCCTGATACTATTAATACCAATATTTGCAAACTTGAACTTTAAGATCAACAATGTCAAAATTTTAAATTGAAACACAAATTTTGATTATGGAGGATTTTTCATAAATGTTCTAACTTTATCAAGGGAAGAAACTGTAATAAATATTTCTTTTTTTCTATTTTTGTTTGTTTGAGAGTGTAAACAACATTAAGTTATGTCCTGCCATTAACTTATAATATTGTTACTCGGGTTTCAAATAGATCTGATCTCTAACAAGCTTCTGATTTTTAGCACCTGCAAAATATGCTGACATCAATTAGGAAAGATGAAACGAGTCACACTAATTAGCCAACAAAGGTCAGTGAGGACGCAAATATTACCCCCACCCCGTCAAAGTGCCTGCAGTGTTTAAATTCGTTATGTTATTATTATTTCTGTCTGTTTTAGACTTGATGATAAATGATCGTTTTACATGGATCTGATATAATTTAAATTTATTAGTTTTTCAATGAAATCCTTACGAAATGTTCTATCCGTCCAAATGAGGACACATGTGCACGCGGTGTAAAAAAAACGTAAAAGATCCCAATATCACTCATGCAGCATTGGACATTTTTTCTTTGTTTATTTGTCTATTGCAACTTAAATATTTCTTCCAAAATTAATCAGATTATTAATTATAGATAACAATTACTTATCTTATTCTTGCATCACAATAGTTGAAGTAAAGGATGAGTAGAAATTTTGCTGGGAAAATACGTTTTCTATGAATTTGATACATATCCAACATGCTTATTATATGTCAAATAAAAATTGATGTTGTGAGGGAATGCAGCATTGTGTCTTAATGTCAATGATATTATAACAAGTGTGATATATTTCATGTGCGACATGTTTTGGGTTTTTATTTCCTGCAAAGAAAAGTAATTTTTAAATAGTTTCTGATACCTCTTCTTTCTGGAAACGTTTCACCATTTTCATATTTTCACTTTTCTCCTGTAACTTTTCTCTAAGCAGTTGATTGAGATCACCTTGACAGCACAACTATTCTCCAAAAATACTACCTTAACAAGCACCTTTCATGAAATGATTCGACAAAGACTCTTTATTTCCCTGATGAAATGATGAATTGTAAAATCAGGCAGTAGAAATATGTTTAGTGCTTCATAAGTACACCTGTTACGTATCGGCTCGTTTAAAGTAACATAAAGAAAAGAGTGACTACAACAAGCTTTGTAAATTGTAACAAAAATAATTTATTTCCCTAGAAAACATGGTGAAAAGGTACAAATATGAAATAAGACTTACGATTTACGAAGAGGATCCAAAAATTTGTCCTAAGATTGTGAAAAACACATAAGTCCTGAGAATAAACAGTTCTAATTAAAGTAGTCTGAATCTCAATTCCGTTCCAAGATGGCGGATGATGACGTCAGACGAAGGTTTTACACAAGTGTCCAGAATATTCACTGTGAATCACAATTTGTATTGTGTCTTCCAATTTAGAATTAATTTCAGCAAATGTCTTTGTCCAAAGCCAGTTGTGTAGTTCTCCAGGGAAAATAATTATTATTTAAAAGGTAGACGAAGTACAGCTATCCTCAATGACAAAACACATGTTGTTCTACAAACGTATGAACGAACAACTTTTTCCAGCACAAAAGAATACCTTCTTCTTAAGGTATTTAGAAACTCTATAAGATGTTATGATGTGACTCTTTAAGATGTTAAAATATGACTCTCCCCTATTTCGCAGGTACCTGAGTATTGTAAAGCAAACTAATACGCCATTTCATGTACACGCACGAAGAAATCATGGAGATTTCGATATCTCGCGAACGTAGTATAGAATGTCAACAAGTATTATTAGTAATAACCGTGGTCACAACCAATCATTTACATAGCTATTTCCGACTGTTTACTTAATATGACAAAACAGTCATACAAAAATCGTGCTTACGTGAGTCACATTTACGTTCTAAATAAACACTATGTTTCTAACAAAATATCAGACCCTGAAAACATAATGATGACCATAATAATAATTATATTTAACGATATAAAAATGAAATAAAAATGAAATAGAAAGAATTAGAAAGAATTCAAATTTTAACACACATGTAATTTAGCTAGAGGTTCGTAACACTTTCCCCCATAAAGAAAAAAGAAAGATTTATGTAATAAAGCTTTCTTTTTTACCAGATGTAAACTATACATGAGGTAAAATATACATCAGAAGAACTCTTATGAATTATACAAAAGTGTATATGAAAATGATATTTCTATACACGGGAAAGTGCATATGCAATTAAACTGAGTTTTCCTTTCATGTGCCTGATGTCAAGATTGTACTCTTGCAAAAATAAACTCCATCTCAATAGTCTTTGATTTTTATTTTTCATCCTGTCGATGATGGTAAGGGGGTTGTGATCTTTAAACACAACAACCGGAGATGGAGCTGAGCTGATATAAACTTCAAAATGCTGTAATGCCAGTATTAAAGCCAAGTATTCCTTCTCGATTGTTGAGTAGTTTCTTTGGTGTTTATTTAATTTCTTAGAAAAATAACACACTGGGTGTTCTACACCATTTTTGTCATCTTGAATCAAAACTGCTCCAACCCCAACATCACTTGCATCCACAGATAGTTTGAACGGTTGACTGAAATCTGGAGCTGTTAAAACTGGTGCACTTTTAAGTATGACCTTTAATCTATCGAAAGCCTCTTGACATTTTTCAGTCCAAAGAAACTTGTTTTTCTTTCTCAACAAGTTTGTCAGAGGTTCAACAATATCAGAAAAATTAGAACAAAATTTGCGATAGTATCCAGCCATACCCAAACATCGCATCAGATGTTTTTTTACTGACAGGCACAGGAAAATCATAAATGGCCTTGACCTTAGCATCTATAGGTTTAACTTGACCATGTCCCACAATATGTCCTAGAAAAGTAACACAAGCACGGCAGAACAAACTTTAAGGTAAATTAATAGTCAAATTTGCATCCGTGAGTCTGTCGAAGAACTTCCGAACCGTGGCTAGATGTTCTTTCCAGGTGTTGTTGTAGATGATGACATCATCAATATAGGCATCACAATTGTCTAGACCAGAAGTAATCATATTCATAAGGCGTTGAAAAGTACCTGGAGAACCCTTTATCCCAAATGGCATTACTTTATACTGGTAGAGTGCATCTGGAGTCACAAATGCTGAAATTTCTTTTGCTCTTTCCGTTAGTGGAATCCGCCAAAATCCATTCAGAAGGTCGAATTTAGTGAAATATTTGGCATTTCCAATTTTGTCGATACGGTCATCGATTCATGGCAATGGAAATGAGTGTTTTTGTCACACTGTTCACCTTCCTATAATCCGTACACATTCGGAAAGTTTTATCCGGTTTCGGAACAAGAATGCACGGTGAACTCCAATCACTCTTACTGGGCTCTATAAAATCATTTTCCAGTAGATACTGAATCTCCCTTTTTAAGTATTCTTGTTTGAAAGGGTTCGTTCTGTATGGGTGTTGTTTCATGGGTTTTGAATCTACTATTTCAACGTCGTGAAAAATTTTGTTTGTACTTGTAGGTACGTCTGGAAATAAGTGTTCATATTCAGACAATAATTGTTTAAGTTCACTTTTTTCTTGTTTTTGTAAATGAGAACGTTTCCGGTCTAGATTTTCCATAACTTCAGAATTCCGAAGATTTGTTGTTCCAAGATCAGTAGAATCAAACTGAATTCCTTCATTCAAATCTTCAGTTGGTGGGACAGGTAGAACTAAATTAATTGCATAATTTACTTAGCTATTTCTTTTAAAATAGTAGTACTCCATTAATTTACTTAGACCAGAGTACTAGTATTAGAATTTTAACTCATTCATTTTCTTCTTTACTTTGTAAGGGCCATACAATTTTAATTGAAGAAAATTCTGCAGAATGAGCAAGAGAGAATGGACTTTATTACAGGACGCAAAAAGTCTCTCTAGTAAAATTTGGTGAAACCATGGTTTCACCTTTGACTTGAACTGCTGAATGCCAAATTCAAGTATAACAAGTTGGAACATTCCAGACTTGAAATTTGACCTTTGTCCAGATTGAACAAATTTGAGAAGGCCAAATTGAGTAAAATTCCTCAACGGAACTGCCTCTGGAAAACCTGTTGACGCACACTTTATGGTCAACAAATTTTGGTTACCTGACTTGGTGTTTGGAAAGGGACTAACACAGTCTACCATAATTCTACTGAATGGTTCGTCAAATGCAGGAATTAGTTGCAGATGAGCTTTAGGTATCTTTTGATTTGGTTTTCCTACAATTTGACAAGTATGACAAGATCTACAAAACTTGCACACATCACTTTTGATGTTTGGCCAATTGAAGTGAGTCAAGATCTTGTGATACGTTTTATTTATCCCTAAATAACCAGCCAGAGGAGTTTCATGGGCCAAACTAAGTATTTCCTGTCTGTAAGGTTTCGGAACCACAATCTGATATTTTACTGACCATTCGTCACTAGCAGGTACCTCGGGAGGTCTCCATTTTCTCTTAAGAACTCCATTTTTAAGGAAGTAACAGACAGGTACTTCAGTTGATTCAGTTTCACTAACGGCCCGCTGAAACAAACAGGAGATCTCAGGATCTTTCTCCTGTTCGACCACAAGTGATTGTCGTTTGTCACCCTGATCAGATAAAAGAGAATGAGTATTCAAAAGAGGATCGCTAAGATCAATACCTTTTGACTGATCCAAATTAGAAGCGAAAGTGACCTCATCAAAAGCCTGACCAATACATGTGTCAGCTAAAGGAATACATTCCTTATCAAAATCATTCTCAAGAGATTTCTTTGAGAAAGCTCTGGTAACTGAACAAGTTGAATATAAATCAGGGATTTCTTTTTCAACAAGATCAACTTTCAGATCCAAAGAAGGCTTGTCAGTTACAAGTGAATTAAGCACAACCTTGTCTCCAGCTAAGTCATTGCCTAGCAACAAATGAATGCCCTCAACAGGTATAGTAGACACTACACCGACTGTCACAGGTCCTGAAACTAAGTCTGTTGACAAATTAACAGAATGGAGAGGAACATTAATAAAGCCGCACTCTACTCCCTGAATGAGAACACTCTTATTAGAACAAGTCTTCTCAGAAGAAGGCAAAATACCTGAAACTAAAAGACGCTGAGAAGTGCCTGTATCCCTTAAAATTTTAATAGGGATAGGATTGGCCAAATCACCCAAGACTGATATAGAACCCTTCGACATGAATGGTTCAAAATTCTCCAAAACACAATCAGACTGAGGTTTTTCAAACCCAACAAATGTATTGTTTTCAATACATGACCGTGACCTTGACCTCTTAGAAATAAGAGCATTTGGGATAGGTCTATCTTGATTCTGATGCCTATATTTCAATTTGAAGCAATCAGAAATGACGTGTCCTTTTTTCTTACAATAGGTACACTTAGGAACAGACAAGGATTTTGAATCAAATCACTCAGAGGCTTGATTTTTAGAATTTGTGCCAGATTGAGTTTTACTGAGAGTCGTATTTGATTGAAACACCTTTCTATCAGTAGACTGCTGAGAAAAAGATTCGCTTACAGCAGGAACTTTATGAGTTAAGGAATACTCATCAGCAGCAATAGCAGCTTTTTCCAAGGTTTCAAACTTATGCTCTTCAAGGTGATTTTTGACATCACTAGGAATACAATTTTTAAACTCTTCAAGTAATACCAATTGTTCGAGTCTTTCATAATCATGTTCAATCTTCTCAGACAAGCTAAGCACCATCTCTTGAATAACTGTTCTTTTTCTCTAGCAAATTCAACATAAGTATGTCTAGTATCTTTCCTATAGTTTTTGCCGAAAAGTCTCAGGGACTAATGTATAACCCTTCAAAAAGCATTCCTTAACCAAATCATAGTCAGATCTTTGCTGTACTGACAGGGATATATAGATATCTTTGGCCTTGCCACAAAGTAGACTCTGCAATAATTGAGCCCAATACTCCCTTGGACATTTCGAATTCTCAACAATTGTTTCAACATGAAGAAGAACTCTCTCCATTTTTGACATTGTGAAAGAAAGACTGTTGTTTTCACTAAAATTTCAAGCAAAATGGGATATGAACAAGGGGAATTTAAATTTCAATTTTTAGCCAATTTCATATATCAGCCAATTTCATATATCCCGGATGAGTCCCCTATTTTCTTTATGTCACGTATCGGCTCGTTTAAAGTAACATAAAGAAAAGAGCGAAGACAATAAGCTTTGTAAAGTTTAACAAAAATAATTTATTTCCCTAGAAAACATGGTGAAAAGGTACAAATATGAAACAAGACTTACGATTTACGAAGAGGATCCAAAAATTTGTCCTAAAATTGTGAAAACAAGTCCTGTGAATAAACAGTTCTAAATTGAAGTAGTCTGAATCTCAATTCCGTTCCAAGATGGCGGATGATGACGTCAGACGAAGGTTAAACACAAATGTCCATAAGTTTCACTGTGAATCACAATTTGTATTGTTCTGTTCCAATTTAGAATTAATTTCAGCAAATGTCTTTGTCCAAAGTCAGTTGTGTAGTTCTCCAGGGAAAGTAATTATTATTTAAAAGGTAGATGAAATACAGCTATCGTCAATAACAAAACACATGTTATTCTTCATACGTACGAACTAAGAACTCTTTCCAGCACAAAAGAATACCTTCTTCTTAAGGTATTAGAAACTCTATATGATGTTATGATGTGACTCTCTAAGATGTTAAAATATGACTCTAGACTATTTCGCAGCTATGTGAGTATTTTAAAGCAAACTAACACGTCATTTCATGTACATGCATGAAGAAATCATGGAGATTTAGAAATATCACCAACGTAGTATAGAATGTCAACAAGTATTATTAGTAATAACCATGGACACAACCAATCATTTACATAGCTATTTCCGACTGTTTACTTAATATGACAAAACAGTCATACAAAAATCGTGCTTACGCGAGTCACATTTACGTTCTAAATAAACACTATGTTTCTAACAAAATATCAGATCCTGCAAACATAATTATCATCATAATAATAATTATATTTAATGATATAAAAATGAAATAAAAATGAAATAGAAAGAATTAGAAAGAATTCAAATTTTAACACACATGTAATTTAACTACTGGGTCGTAACAATATATATATATATATATATATATATATATATATATATATATATATATATATATATATATATTAAAAACTGTGCAGTAGTAAATATACCTTTTGGGCCTCAGGCATTTCCCAGTGTCAACTTTCTTTGTTGCTATTTATGGCACTTTCAACAGATTATTGGCTATATCATGCTAATTGGAGCTAAGTAATTTTCCCAAGGACACGTCAAGACAGCTAACCCAAGCTGGCAAATGATGGCATCAAACCTGCAAATCTTGGATTATAGTCCTACACTCTGCCAACTGAGCTTTCTCTTTGTATCAAATAAATGTTACGTCATTGTGTACATTAAAGTATATAGTATTAAAATAATTTCAACATGTTTGCAAACTCAGCTTAGGTTATATCCATGTTAACAAAAGTAGGATCCTAATAAAAAAATACATTAATGTGAGAACAAAAAGAAAACATTACTGGTAAAGAATGACCTATATAAAAGTAAGTTTATGTGCATCAGATCAAATAACCAAATAAATAGTAAGTAACATTGGCATTACAATTTATTGATCATGTGATATAATTGTAAATTATATCAAATAATTAATATGAATAATAATAACAAATTGTAAATATTGTCATAAGATAGGGATCCAAATACATGTAGTATTCAAGCTAAAACTTTACATTACGAAATTTCAAAACTGTTGTATGCACCTGCGAAAGTTGATTTGCACAAATATGATAGAACTTAATGCCAACAATTCTAACAGAACAATTTGGGAAAACAGGAATAGTATTAACGTTGCGAAATCACACTTAGTTTTCATGTTAGCATTTTTTATGCCACCACTGTCATAGTAGAAAGGGGTATTTTCTTTATTCCCCAAACATAGGCAGCAGTGGGTCAGGGAACCATTCGAATGACTACCACAAAATTCATTATATGCACACGTTACTTTACAGGGAATATTAGTTAACATTACTATATAGAATTATATTCTAAGCCCAATACAGAACTTAATATTGGCTACTTTACAAGGAGCAAAAGAAAAACTGAGACAAATATGTCAGCAGTCTCTTAAGGAGAGAGAGAGTGCAAAGAAAAGAATAGAGGTGGAGTGTAAAAAGAACGTATATTTATTGTAAGCATTTCTACATGTACACATATTTAGCATACACACATATATAAACACAAATACTTACACATATACACACATATACATATATACATATATACATATATGCCCCTATGTCTGCGTGGGTTCGAGTCTCGGATTCAGCCAATGTGGGTATGTGAGAAAGCTTGTCAGTAGCTTCTCATGGGTCGGTGGTTCTTTCCGGGGTTTTTCCGGGTTCTTCCTCCACTATTAATACTGGCCGCCATGTATAGCCTATCGTGTACTGAAAAATGGCGTTAAACCCTACAACAACAACAACAACAACAACAACATATATGCCCATGCACATATGCATGCTATCATTAGATTCAACATTTGCTTGTGATTACAAGTTTTATACAGCTGATAATATTTGCATTCTGTTACCATTTTAAATGATTATTTTCTTTTATTACCAATCTCCTATGAGACAAATAGCACTTTAAAAAAATTTAAATTACTCTACTGATGTGTATATACAACTGCTACATGTTTCTTTTCTTTTCAACAAAAGCATTAAATAAATAAGACCATACTGACAACTGTAAAAGTAAATATTTAACTTCACTAAATTTGCTTTCATAATTAAGCTTGACCATATCACCTAACTCTATAGAGAATGTAATACATGTACCTACATACATAAAATAAGATGTATTCCAGTCTAAATGATATTCTTCACAGTACCTTATTGTACTTCCAGTATACTTCCTATAAATACACATTTATTTTTTCAATATTTATACAGAGTCATGAAAATTTACAATATTAGTAGATAACATCTGGAGTTGACTTAAGGGACTTCTAAAAGTCATCCAGGGTGAGAGTAGTGTCATTTGCATACTGTGAAACTATATATTCTTTGTTTATAAGTGTATACCTGTGATTCTGAGCTGAAATATCTAAAACCATCTTGTTGCCATTTACATCTGCCTTTACTTTGTGTATGGAAAACTGAAGGTTATTGTTCAGTAAAAAAAAATTATTCCAATTGAATTGGATGCAAAGGAGTTGAAGATATATTCATGACCCCAACATGATCTAATATATGTCTCCCATTGTTTTATAATATGTGTGTCTTGCAATATATATATATATATATATATATATATATATATATATATATTAAGTATTCCTTCTTTTTCAGGTTTTTAAAACATCCCTTCTTTTGACTGGGTTCCCCAAACCCATGGAGGCAATTCTCAATGACTCATCTATTGTCCCTCTTTTAAAATTAATGATATTTGACATTTCTCAGTACTTTACTTCTAGTATTTGCACAGACATTCTTCTCCACAACTGCAATAGTGAACATTTGATTTGTTATTCTTTGCTT
Organism: Megalonaias nervosa; assembly: GCA_016617855.1. Classification (NCBI taxonomy): domain Eukaryota; kingdom Metazoa; phylum Mollusca; class Bivalvia; order Unionida; family Unionidae; genus Megalonaias; species Megalonaias nervosa. The sequence continues at coordinate 70,731 of JAECUM010008289.1, read as the reverse complement.
ACATATAAAACAAAGGTTCATACTGTCAGTAAGATACTGAGAAAAGTGGAAAGAGAAGAAGTAAACAAAGAGACTGGTGACATCTATTGTCAATGTTGTTAAGAGAACTATCTTAATGTTGCAGAAATGTTTTTAAAATGGTAAAAACAATGCCCAGTAATTCAGTATGAGTATTGTTGTGACTATTGTTTTGCCACTTATCTTTTAACTTTGCTTTTTATAATTTCTTTTTATCTAAAATATCTACAGCAATCAAAATCATGTAGTCTGTGTAGTCTGCTTCATTGTTGTTCATTTGGTATTAGTGAAAAATCTTTTGATTTTGGTTACCAATGGATACCCTTCACCAACACCCAACCCCACCCTCAAGGTATTAAAGATGCAGTGGACAATGCAAATTTCTTAGCTTATGGCTATGGTGTGACCTTTTTTTTATAGTTATTATTGTTTAGTTAATTAGGTCTTTTAGGTTTGTGTTATTCTTGAAATTGATGTGAGGCATGTACACCTCATATAATCACTGCACAGTAAGTAACAAATGCAATACTAATAGTCAGCTAGGAAACAGAGCTAGCCAGTTATAGCAGTAGACATGTTGGTTCAAGGTAAGTAGAATATCTCAAAAACTGCATGGAAGACAAATATTTTAACTTGCATCTAGCTATTAAGTAGACAACATTTTTTCAAAATTATTACCCAGAAAAAGTGCTGGTGTTTACACTGTGAGCATCACATGCTCTCAAAAATGGCAGGCCTTCGAACATGAAAAATGAATGTAAAAATTTGGGGTGGGGTACAACAACCTTTTATTCCGTGAACTTCCATCGACTTATCAAGGTCAAGTGAGTGATATTCTTATGTTTTGCTTTATTATGCCTATCCAATGATATGGATTTTTTGACCTCATTCATGTAATGTTTATTGTTTAAAAATTTTATTTGGCAGGTGTATGTAACATTAAATTTGTGTAAAAAACTGTCCCTTGCACCCCAAGACCAGTTTTTGTACTACATGATCCACGTCAAAGAAATGAATTTTAGGTGCTCTCCAACCCGGCAGTAAGCCTTTAGATGATTTGTAGAAACAAAGGCAAACTGGTTTTCTAACTCTCTATGTAAGTACACAAGCTTGAACCCAAGTTATACTAAATAATGATTGCTCAAAATAGGTAATTTGGGGAAATCCTTTACAGTTTTGCATAATTAACATTTGTTAACTTCCTTGTCAAGATATAAAGAAGGCTAAATGTGTGAGTGTGTGTGATTTTGATTTTTAATGTAGCCTTAACAATATTTCAGTAAAAATCACTACAACTATGTCTGCAGTGTGGCAGTTTATAGTGATGTCTCGCACTGGGACATCATGCAGTAGACATGTAGCATGATGTCCCACCCAGTCACATTATCCTGACACTTGGCCAAACTGTCCTAATACCAACTTCTTAATGCTGAGTGCCTAGCGAGGCAGCTGTTAGTACCATTGTTAGAAGTGTTTGGTGTGACTCGGCCAGGATTCGAACCCACAACCTCCCTCATCCAAGGTGGATGCTCTCACAACTAGCGATTAAATAGAAAAAAAGTTATTTTACAAACAATTTAATGAAACTAAATATTGAACATAAGACAAACGTTGTAGGAAAGGAACACTTCCATATATTAAATTTTAAAATGTTATATGATAATTATTTATAAGTTTTGCTTACATACTTGGTCAGATTGCACTATGCTGTAATATTTTATTTGGGAATGTGGTCTATTAGTTTAGAGAGGTTTTCTCTCATCCAGAATCTGAGATTTTTTCTTTATTCTTTTTCCCAATATTCTTCCATTGCAAAAACCAGTTTCCATAGATTCATGATGTTTTACTTTTACCATGAAGTCATATGTTGCTTTCATTATATCTTCCTTTGTCACATAGTTTGAGCCCTTTAAAGTTTCCCTGTGCCATTTTATTTTCCTCCTGTCCTTTAGAAAATTTATATGCCCTTATATCCATATATCAGCATGCCCATTCCAAATCCACTTTAGCGTGATGGCAAAAAAATGTTCAAATAAGAATCATAAAATTATATACATTTTATCATGGTAAATAAATTCTTTAGATCACCAGGATATTACAGCAGTCTATGAATTGCTTTTATACCTTCTTTTATCCTTTTGGATGTTGACCTTTTGATTACAAAAATTCTTACCTCATCTAGCAAATCACCTCCTAACATTTTCACATGATTAGCTTATTCTTAAATAAATATAAACTCATCATTGGCAGTAAATTGTCCAACAAAATTTTTCAAAAGAGATTATTATTATTATTATTATTATTATTATTATTATTTCATCTATGTGGAACAAAATGTTTTCCAGTAGTAACAACATAGACACTTCTGAACCATCATGGTCAGATAATGCTATTGTGTTTCAATATATTTAGATAATTAAATCTGTGGAAGGGAGCAAATGTATTAGTGTATTTCAGATTAAAGGTGAAGAGCATACACCACATTATTACTGTAAACATCTGATCCCAGTCCATGCACTCTCCTTACTGAGGAATTTGTTAATTGTGAACCTATACTTGTTCAGCAAACTGGTGATGGTAGTAAAACACAGTTAGATGCACAGCAGGTGTTAACAACCAATGAGGCCTTTATAAATTCTTAAATATCTGACCAATAAAATAATGTAAGAGAGAGAGAGAGAGAGAGAGAGAGAGAGAGAGAGAGAGAGAGAGAGAAAGCAGAAGGGTTATAGATATGTTTAGTATCATGAGAATAAAATATTTTCTGATTTAAAGACAAAATGGTAGACATTAATATGATATTGCTTTCCACAAATTCATATAGTGAACCAACTTGTTATCCATATGTTTAGAAAAAAGGGCTGGGATCATGTAATTTATTTAAAGATTAACTATAAAGACAATCCAGATTGTTATTCTAAACATCAGACCCCACCAAAAAAGAAAATAATATCAACATAAGAGTTCCACCAGAAGACTTCTTTTGATGTCTTGTTGGTCCTAGATAATAATGATGCCAGTCTGGATTCCAATATATCCCCCACAGCAGTTAAAATGAAAATCATGGTATTGTTGAAGAATATCAGAGATGGTTTCCACATTGAGCAGTTAAAAAGAAGTGATGAAATTGATTTCAAAACAAAATTTCAGCCTCTAGTCTGTTACAGCCTTCATGAGAATTTTTGTTCCATTTTATTTACACATTTATCTTTACAACATAATATCTTTAAGAAGAAAAATGTTTTACAAGATTATTTGAAAAAGATAAAAAGTTATTTTTAAATCATTTTAACAGTATATATTTTTAAATAAATTTGTTCCCTTGCTGGCCTAAAACTGTCTGACAAAGAAAGTTTAAAATGAGATTATTATTAATATTAGTGGTAGTAGTAAATGTATTATGGCATATGTATATATGTATATATATATATATATATATATATATATATATATGCAAAAAATAGTTTTTCAACAACAATTATCAAATATTTAGGTAATTTGAATTTTTTGTCCAGTATTACACTGATTTATTATCATCACACTGTTGTGTTCTAGCAATTGTGTTTATGATTTATATAGGTAAGACTTTAATAATATCTATTTTGCCCCTAAAGCATAAGAATACAATTAGGATGATTAATTCCATTGAATGGAGCAAGTACAGTTTATTAATTATAACAATGGGGAAAATACATGGAGTTCCTACTGAGTAATTTGCATAACAACAGGGCAGGCTTGGAGTGTGTAAAAAACCATTGTAGTTTAAATATATTCTTAATAATTTTGAGAGAGAGAGAGAGAGAGAGAGAGAGAGAGAGAGAGAGAGAGAGAGATTTTCATTAAGATGTAAAAACAAGAGTAGTTTCTGACTGAATAAATATAACTCTGTCCAGACGTGGAAATGTTACTGTTTTCCAAAAAACCCACAAAGAAAATCTACTAGTTCCCTTGAGTATTTTGATGAAAATTTAGGGATTATTTGATCTTGGATACATGGATGGGTTGATTTATTAATAATATTGCATATGTCCTCCAACACTTCTCAAGCCTGTAGACTTTGGAGTTTAGGATATGATTGGAGATGGTCTACATTTGTGTATACTAGTTTTAACATTATGAACCAACCCCTACTACTAGGGCTTGATACTGAGCTTGGAAATTGTTTCAAATAAAATTTAAAATTAAGCTCAATCAGTCCTAAGAGCACCTACATGAATTTCCTCAAATCTGAAGAGTGACTTATGGCATCAGTTACCATTGTTAGCAAATTATACTTAACCAATATCACTACCTAATCTACCTGGCTCTGTGTGGTGGCCATGATAGTGCAGATGTGACATACATACATACATACATACATACATACATACATACATACTCAAAGTTTTCTTGTCCATATGATGTAATCATTATTCTGTAGGGCTTATATGCAAGCCCATTTTTGTTTACATCCTTTGTAATAAGCATGACACCTTTAAATATAATTTTAATCAGAGTGCTTGCAAAGAAATTGAGTGTTTCAAGAATGAAGGAAGGAATATTCCCCCACCCACTTGTATCATGGAGAAGACTCAGGTTTGGTAAATTTATTTTATAATTACTTCAAAGAGAGGGACAAATCCCTTGTGTGAAAAGATCAAAGTTGACAGCTGTTGATAGCAGTTACAGAGAATGGCAGAGCAGTTATTTTGCCTGACATGGCAAGACACATGGGGGTCTGTGTTGGACTATAATTATAAAATTAACTAGTGTCTGAGAACTGATGGTGGGAGTATCAAACTAAATGTCAGCACCTGTTGGGTATTGAATTAGATCCCAATGCCTTTAGTTGTAAAATTAATGTAGACAATGCTATGACTAGAGAGAATCCAGTCACTAACATTAGCTATGCTAGATGTGGTTCATGTACTGCAGATGCTTTGTATTATAACTGCTAATATCTAGCAGTAAAAGTAAGCATATGGCTTATTAAATATGATAGTGTTATAAGCTGCTTGAAGAAAATCCTTGAATGTATTGCCATATAACATTGAAATGGCCAGTGAAACAGACTTTGCCTTTGATGAACTAGGCAACTCCATGGAAAAAAATATGAAACTGAAAGTAATAATGCTTTAGGAACCTCATTAATGGACAATTCTGTGTGGCAGGATGATGATATATCCAAAAGTATTGAAGTATTGGATACATCACTTATTGACAAACTGGAAAGTTCTTTACAAGAAAATCTGTCAAAAAATAATGATGCTTCAGATGCATGAGTTGCAGAGGAACACATCACTTTTCAAAATGATAACATGGATAAGAAAGATGATGTTGATGCATTTGGATCATCAATAACTTCTGCCAAACCAGCAGATTCAAGCAGTTGCTTCCTGGATATCCAGATGGAAAACCCATCGTTTACTGAGATGATCAAGGTATGTAGCATCTTAAATGTTATACCACAAAATATTTCTAAACCTTAAATGTAGTGTATTCGAGGATTCTATCTTTTCTGCTTGTGATTAATTGTAATATCTACTATTTTTGATTTCAGATGTAGCAGTTAGCAATTACATTATTTTATATGATTTTTCAATATTCTACTTCTGATTAAAATTTGTTATCATTTATTATTTAACCAGGTGGTGTAGAACAATAAGTTTTGTAGATCTATGTATGTGTAGAATTTTTATAGTTCTTATTGTGCTAATATAAGCACATCACAGCAACACAAATATAAATGTTAATCAGTTGATGTAGTTTTCAGTTCTAGCATGCATTTTAAGCCTCAAAACTGGGAGAGGGACACAAGTGAATGCAGATGATACACTTATCCACCTAAATGTTCACTTCATCAAACAAAGATGTTCATGATGTCAGTTATCCTATACAACCATATATAGTTTTAAAGGTCATGTTTTAGAGACATTTAAAACTTTTCTATTGAGGTTTTAAACTTTTGGATATTAGTTCATATATAAAACAAATACGTATTTACAAACCCAGTCCTTTCCTGTTGGCACCCAAATATCATGCAAGTGTGACAATAATTACTTAATTTCACCAGATCAATAAATTTGCTGAACATTAATAACCAAGTTCTGTGACACAGTGGCATTAGAGAAAGGACCCCAAGAAATTTCTGTTGGTACACTCTACATACATCCAAGGTAGGTTTTTGTAAAAACATGTGAAATATGATATTTATCACAATTTGTTATCCTTGCAGTTCCAAAATATGAATACTGATTTGATTGGTGATTAATACTACTGATGTATATCATAAAATACAGTATGCATTATGTTTTGTGTGCAATATACCACTCTGAGTGTGGTAAATCTTTCTTGTCTTCTTTCAAAAATTTTAAAACATTTAAATGTTTTAAGTTTATGACAAATGAATTTCCAGTTTGGCTTGAAATGTATCCTCTTTATATCAAGAAATAATAATAATAATAATAATAATAATAACTTAGTTGCTTCTTGTAGTTATCATCATAACAACTGTAACCATCATTATCATGATGTATATTTTTTGATAGCAGACAACATGCATGTTTGGTTGTACTTATTATACTGATCATCATTCTTAAAGTGGTAAGAATCTTGCTTTTGAGTAAACTTTCAAGCTGTTGAATTTCAATTTCATTCATTTTGTTTCCTTTTTCAATTCTTTGCATTTGACATCACCTGGATATCATTTTCAAAGTGGGTCACTTCAGAATAAGAAGTCCAACACATATAATACTTTGCTTCTTAAGAGTTAAACGATCACCATAATTTTACATGTGTTTAAAATTCTGATTGCCACAATAGAAACCTCATTAGATCCCCAACCATTGTTCATGTATACAATTAACTTTCATAAAGAGATAAACTCATATATATCTGTACATGGGCCCTACATCAGACACATGGTGCAGGGGACTCTCCCCTGTGTCATATCGTGTCCAGTATCAAGGTCTCTCAACTATAATCATGCATGCATACTCTGACTGGATTTGAAATGACAATACATGCAATGCTGGGCACTGGATCAGAAAATACTTAGGAGATGCAGCTTGGATAAGTATGACCTAATTCAAGTTTCTATATATTTTACTCCTAATCTCTGATTTCAGACCAATTCCTTCTCCAAATGTAGTACTTGTGCGCACATTGAATGGGAGCTGGAGAAGACCAGAGATCAAGGCAAGAGAATGAGCTTGAAGAGATTAAAGTCTGTTCACAGTGAGAGGCAGATGTAAGTACAGTATGGTTAATATTTTCTCAGAATACTTGTCATTTGCTATATATATATATATATATAGAGAGAGAGAGAGAGAGAGAGAGAGAGAGAGAGAGAGAGAGAAGTGGTTTGAAGCTCATTAACCATATTGTCTACTGGGAACTGAACCAGGGTATGTGATGTACATCACCCCTTATCTTGCCTGCACATACCGAACCCAATACCATCTTATCTAAGTGTACAGCCCCAAACACAATAATAATGCAACCCATTAATGAACTAAAGTAAAACCCATCTTGAGAGACCACAGCTATGAAAGACAACTTGTTTTGAGAAACCAGGATTTCCATGCACAGATCTATTGATTATATAGTGTTATGACCCGTTACAAAGTTACAGTTAATACCTCATTAGAAACTGAATCCTGGTTTGCATGTTATAGCATTTTACTTGATTTACTTTGGTATTTTAACAGATTGCACCTTTTTTATTGTCACTTTGTATTATTTACAGGACTGAACGACGTTATTACTACGAAAAAAGAGAGAAAGCCAGACTTCAGCTAGAAAATATATGAGTGTCATAATAGATGACATGGATCAATGTAAGTTATGTTTTGTCCTGTCCATTGAAACTGTGTCATGGGCTGAATTATTCTTTGCTGAGCAGTAATGACCATATACAAAGGTATTCATTTTGCTAACATTCAGATTTTAAAGGATAATAAAAGAAGAATATTTTTCTTCTTTATATTTGTGAGAATGGACACTTTATAAAATTTCTCTATTTATTGCATTTGGCTACGTGACAATTACATATAGCATTCCAATCATATTGGTAATATGACAGGTAATATTTGAAATCCTCATAAAGTATTCCCCAGCAACAAAATATTGACAGTGTGTTGGCAATTCATTTGCTATTGCCAATAGGATTATGGGTTCCATTCCAAAAGCAATTGTTCACCAAAATGTATGTGATTTGCATTTGGTACACTGACTTACCCCAGATGCATATCAAAAGTGATTCTACATTTGAGACTACCAGGGAGACTTAAATCATGAGATATACACCATGAAAATACATATATTGTTAACTTTAATTCAGAAACAAGTCTTGTAAACTGCATCACTATTTATTAAGAATGCAAGCAGTTAGTAGCTAAAAATAAAATTTTGCCGAGATAGAAAAGATAGGTTGTTGTTGTTCTTGCTAAAGGGTTTAATGCCATTGTTCAGCACAAGATAGGCTATACATGGCGGCCTCTAGAAATGGTGGAGGAATAACCCGGGAAAACCCTGGAAAGAAGCACGAACCCACGAGAAGCCACTGACAAGCTTTCTCACATACCCACGTAGGCCAAGCCCGAGACTAGAAACCAGGCAGACAGAGGTGGGATGGCAGTGATCCGTAATGGTGAGAACTTTAGACCACTTGGCCACAAGAGGCACCAAAAAGATAGATATCAAAGGGCAAAGTTCGATGTAGCCTATCTTAACATACTAACAGTAATAATTACAATACGAAGCTGACAGAGACATGCATTATTCATATGCATCTATCTGTCCATCAACAGTTTGGGTAGATCTTAAATATGTTTGCCCCAATGACTGATTATGTCTCCAATTGAACGTGGTGTGGTGTTTTTCTGTTGTCACAAAAGTGGAATGTATTACCTTCTATATAAATGTATGTATATCTAGTAGAAGATGCACCAATATCAGTACAACAGAATCTGATTTAGTTATGCCTGTAATATTAATGTGAAAAATTAAATAAAAGAAATCTGAACATTGATGGTAATATTTTTGCTCCCCACCAACAACCATTTCAAATCAGAAGCAAACATAATTTAAACTACAACTTCCTAGAGATAAGACTTAAGTAGCTTTTCTATGATTCAACATGTTAAATGTGTTTCATTTTCATAATATAAGCAAATATTGCAATATCTGTAGTAGTTACTCTAAATAAAATATCGGGAATTTTTAATTATTGAAGTTCATTGATTTAGATATTGAGAGTATATGGTTAGAATACTCGTATGAGATGACCATGGTGGATCAAAATTCCCATGCTAGTGTCTGCAATGTTTTCAAATAAACTATTTTATCTTTTCAGACAATTGGTGAGGAAAACACTGTATTAGTGGAGACATTGAATATATGTGTAGGCTATATGCTGAAAAGAGACAGATGGAAGAGCAGAACAGAATTTACATGAAACTCAAACAGCCTCCTAATGAAAGAATTACCCAAATATCTGCCTTATATGGAAGAACTACCAGAAATAGCAGCAAGAGAAGCTACTGACAGTTTAATTCTATTAAATGAGAAAGAAATTGTGCCGTATATTACTGTTAAAAAAATCAACATTTTATGATGATTAAAATGTTGTGTACAAGTACTTCAATATGCTGAATATTTTGTATAAAAAACACATTCAACAATTTCAACTAGACTGTATTATTACTGGCTATACTATTAAACCAGATTTGGTGATGACAGCTTCAGAACAATGCAATCTCCTTGGAAACAGCATTATTACAAAAGGATTTCAAGATTAACAATGTAGAAGTGATACATTAGCAAGCAACATTATGGCACAGCTTTAAACTTCTGCCATATAGAAATAATACCAACTAATGGTTTGGAGATCAAAACAATGGTACTCAACAATTACCCTACAAATATGGTAATAATACTGCAAGAGTTTCGATATAACAAAGTAGTAAAGAATCATTAGCAAGTAACATCACTACAACTAGGCTGTCAGGAGTAACAATATCGTAATGTTATCACATTATCACATTAACAAACAACATTAATGCATGTCAGTATACTTCATCTTTGTAGCAATATTACTGTATTTACCATATGTATTGGGACACTGTATTTGTTGGGACACAATAAGTTAATTTTTTAAAGTAATTTCTTTGTGCACTGTATATTCTGGAAGACATTGAGTTTTTTCAGTAGTAAGTTATGGGAAAACTTATAAATCATTCCAAACTTACATGTTGGAAAAAGCACTCCAACTTAAATTTTATTTTAAAAAATATAAAAATGTGCACTTGAGATAAAACTCTTTAGTCCACTGCATCATAATGTCGTGAACACAACCCTTCTCCTGCACATGTAAGATCCATTATTTCAATGCATGATGATTTGTTTACCTTTCTCATGCCGTGAATAATTATCATTCGAGGCAACACCTCTCTTGAAGTGGAAACTGTAAGGACTAAAGTCAGAATTTTTCAATCTGCACCAGTCATGCTAATTCTACACTTTTAACCCCCATTTTATCATCAGTCTGTCCAGCAGTTTGATCAAAGTACACTAGAGTTTCATCCATGTTAATCTCCATATTGTTGGCAAAATCATCTTCTTTTCTTCTGACCTTCACAAATTCATCAAATTATTGGGGGGGGGGGGCACAAATTCAATACAAACTTATTTCGTTTCTTAAGTGTTGGGACATATGACCTATTTTAAAAAAAATTCACCATAAGTTCTGGTACAGAAAAGAAAATAATTATTTAATTATGTCCCAATATATGGTAATATTTGTACTACATAAGGTTTTTGAAAAGAAACATCACAGTCACCTGGAGAAAATGGTAATGGTACTACACGGATTTGAGGCAATGAAGTAATATTAGTACTACAGGTTGACAGATCATCAAAACAGTGGTACACTTTCACATGGAAATAGGGTAATATTAATACCTGATTTTGGTTTTTATCAATGTAGTATTGTTACTACAGCAGGGTTCGGAGATAACAAAACCAATTTAAGACTATTGCTGAGGAAACAGAGTAATGCTATTACATGAGTCTGGTGGTTAGCAATGCAGTATTGTTATACTACAACTGGTGTTGGTGATCACAAAGTCAGTTTTACACTGTCACATGCAAACAGGGTAATATTACTACATAGCTTTGAGGGATAGCTATGTAGTATTGTTACATCAGGTTTTAGCGATCACGAAATTGGCTTTATACTGTCACCTGTAAATAGGGTCATGAGTTTGGAGAGCAATGTAATACTATTACTATGATATTTTTTGAAAATTATAAATCTGTTACTTTGAAGCGGAGTAATGTTATTACTGGTACATGGGTTTGATAATAAACAACGCAGTATTCAATTAATCTATGTAGTGTTGTTACTACATCAGGTTTGGAGATCACAAGATCAGTGCCTAGAAATAGGGCATTGTTACTACATGTGTTTGGGGGATAGCTATGTAGTATTGTTACTACATCTGGCTTTGGAGATCACAAAATCAGTGCCTAGAAATAGGGTATTATTACTACATTGTTTGGTGGAGAGCAATGGAGTATTGTTACTTCATCAGGTTTTGAAGAAAACAAAATCAGTGCCAAGAAATAGGGTATTGTTACTACATGGGTTTGGTGGAGAACTATGTAGTATTGTTACTACATCAGATTTTGAAGAAAACAAATCAGTGCCTATAAATAGGGTATTGTTACTACATGGGTTTGGTGGAAAACTGTAGTATTGTTACTACATCAGATTTTGAATAAAACAAATCAGTGCCTATAAATACGGTAATGTTACTACGTGGGTTTGTTGGAGAGCTATGTAGTATTGTTACTACACCAGGTTTTAGAGATCACAACACCAATGCTTAGAAATAGGGTATTGTTACTACATGGGTTTGGGAATTAACCATGTAGTATTGTCACTACACCAGGTTTTGAAGAAAACAAATCAGTGCATAGAAATAGAATATTGTTATTACATCGGTTTGGTGGAGGGCTATGTAGTATTGTTACTAGATCAGGTTTTAGAGATCATAAAATCAGTGCTGGGAAATAGGGTATTGTTAATACATATATTTGGGAATTAACACATGTAGTATTGTTACTAGTACATTTTGTGCTTCTTCTTATTAAACTTGATATTGTGCGTACAAAGTTTAAAATTCCTTTAAAAAGGACAAGAAAGCAATTCCTTTTTTATTCTAACAGCCATTTACGGAGGATTTTTAAAAAATGTTCTAACGTTATCATGATTTGAAACTGTAATAGATATTTCTGCTTCCTTTTTTTGATTGTGACTGTAAACAACATCATGTTATGTCCTGCTGTTAATGTATAATTTTGTTATTCGGAATTCAAATAGATCTGACCTCTAACAAACTACTGACTTTTAGCACCTGCAAAATATGTTGACATCAATCAAGTAAGATAAAATGAGTCACACTAATTAGCCAACAAAGGTAAATGGGGACGCAAATATTCCCCTTCCCCCGTCAAAGTGCCTGCAGTGATTTAATTCGTTATGCTATTATTATTTCTTTCTTTGTGAGAGATGATGATAAATGATCGTTTTACATGGATCTGATATAATTCAAATTTATTAGCTTATCAATGATATCCTTATGAAATGTTCTATCCATCCAAATGAGGGCACATGTGAACGCAGTGTGGAGAAAAACGTAAATGATTCCTATCAATCACTCACACAGCATTTTACATTTTGTCCTTGTTTATTTGTCTATTGCAACTTAAATATTTCTTCCAAAATTAATCAAATTATTAATTACAGATAACAATAACTTATTTTATTCTTACATGACAATAGTTGAAGTTAAGGATTAGTACAAATTTTGTTATGTAAATACGTTTTCTATGAATTTGATCCCTATCCAACATGCTTATCATATGTCAAATAAAAATTAATATTGTGAGGGAATGCAGCATTGTGGCTTGATGTCAATGATATTACAAGTATGATATATTTAATGTGCCACATTATATGTTTGTTTTTATCCTGCAAGGAAAAGTAATCTTTCAAAATAGTTTCTGATACATTTTCTTTCAAGAAATGTTTCACCATTTGTATATTTTCACTTTTCTCCTGTAACTATTTTCTATGCAATTGATTGAGATCACCTTGTCAGCACAAATATTCTCCAAACAAAATATTACATTAACAAGCACCTTTCATGAAATGATTTGACAAAGACTCATCATTTCCGTGATGAAATGATGGATTGTAAAATCAGGTAGGACAAATGTGTTTTGTGCTTCATAAGTACACCATTATGTCAAAGTTATGCTGTCAACTTTAGCGTCATAGTTCATGGCGCTATAAATTATGGCAGGAAGTGGATTGCGAATGTGGTCTCATTATGAATATTTACAAATAGATACGTATATAGAATATAAATGATCCCAATACTAGTAGTATAATGGAAACTTACCATGGAAACTGTATTGAGTTCATCTTTAATCCAACGAGTAACTGGTTCTTGATCAAAGGATTGTTGACGTAACTAATATTTTGTATTGTTTTAGATTGATATTGTATGGTTTCAAGTTTTCTCATATTTTCTATATATGATATTTTGTCAATGTCTTTACATCACATTTTCAAATCAATATTATTATCAACAATTATTCCTGATCCAGAACATTTTATTAAAAGATTTGATAATGCCTCATTATTCTTCCGATCAAATTACGAAATATCCGCATTTGTCTAATCCGCTTAAACTATACAATTTTTATATGGCGTGACCATGCTGCAGAAATGTGTTTGGTCCTACAAAAATCAACTTCCTCGCAAAATGAAACAAAAGAAGGAATTGCAAGAATGTTTAGAAACCGAACGGACGTACAGTAACAAAGTGAAATTGAAGCTGAATACCTGGTATTTGGCCGCAGATAACTCCAGCATCCTTACTGTGATTACAACCAGACGACCCCCAGGGTCCATGACGGCAATCCACCAAGTTTGTCTCATTTCCTTTACAATAAACGTCGTCCACCCAGATTGGCCCAACACCCTCACCAAAGGCACCATTGGCAATAGCATGACCAGGCCCACTAAGAAGAGCAAACGGTTTAATGAAATGCTTATCTAGATGTTCATTGTTTACCCATGGTAATATTTATAAACTTCATGAATAATAAAGCATGTATTACACTTGGGCATTCCTTATTTAGCTGGGTATTTAGTTTATACTTACTAAAAATGTCCGTAATTAGAGGCTATAAATCGAGTGGACGGGGAAACAAACCAAACATATTTTACAATATACATAATAAATTGCCTATTGCTATCGATTCAACAAGGATCCTTTTCATAATCGTGTATGGTTTCCGCTGCTAGGCTATGAAGTCATTTGTGGGTGTCATGATACAGGAATGTTGTACTTGGTTGAACTCTGACCAATTATAATCGCCGAGAAACATGTACCAAAATGGCAGAAAGCCATATGATAAATGATCAGACATCATTATAATAACGTTTGAGACAAACACAATTACTTGTTCTGGCCTGGATATGTATACAATAGATGCAACTCTTGTTGAAAGCGATGACAAATGTTAGCAAAATCCAACTAAGTTGCTTTCTGATATGTTGCTTGATACCTACGTACATGGAAGGAACAGAACAATGTAAACCAGGTCAAAGACCTAAATAGCCAATTTGTGTTAGTCCAAAGAAAGAGAATTGATGCATCAGTTAAAAAGATCCCAGCATAAGTGACACAAAAAGAAGAAAATATGGATGCGTATATTACTGTCAATGACCTGATGTAGAAGATTAAAGGATGTTATATAATGTTCGGTTACAAAAAGCTCATACAATTATTAATTATTACATACTTATTTTGTTTCTCCGTTGTCAGATTCTATCAACATTTTTTGATACTGAAAAATTTAATAATGCACGAGATGTGGGTCAATAATAGTAGATTGTATTAGGAACTAATTTGTAAACTCATGTAGTATACGTTTGGGTTTCAATGTCTATTTGAAAGTAGACATGATCCAGTGAACAGTATGGTCGAGTTTATTGAGTCACAATTGAAACTTTCAAAGATGCAAACGAATGAAGGTGATATTCGCAATGTTCACAACAAATGTGAGCTGACAGTGCCGCTCGTTTCATTTAAACAGTGTTTTATATATAAATCTACTCACATACCTATATAGGTATATAAAGAGAGAGAGAGAGAGAGAGAGAGAGAGAGAGAGAGAAGTGTATTTATACCTTAATCCCAGCATTCGGCAGACGACAGTTGCATCTTTGTCATCCCACATATTGTCGCACACTGTTCCCCATTTACCAAGAAAAAGTAATTCCACTCTTCCATCCCTTTGCGATATTCCTTGCACCAGCCTTACGTCGATGCCTATTTGAAAAAAGTATACAATCGAGAAGAATTTGCAAAGGTGCTGCATATAGGTATACTATTTTCGAAGATGTAATATTCTTAGCTATTTTTTTTAAAGCAATGAAGCGAATAAGAAGATAAAATATGCCACTGCAAGACATTATTATGTATAGAGATTTACTTTCGAATCCTAAACGGATATTATCTAGAGACAGCCAGACAAGTCATGACTAAAGGGGAAATCCAGAAGTGAATGTGTCCGTGGTGCTTAAGTGACGACATTAGAAGAAATGCTAGGAAATTCAGATGTGTTTTTGTCATGTACATTCCAATAAACCTTCAAAATATCCCGCCAGGCACAGGAAGAGATGTTAGTCAGTGCATTTAAGATCCGCATTACAATTGCTTTATGTGTACAAAAAGCAACTATCTGAATTGCACTATCTGTGTGGATTTCGTTGGAACCACAATTTTAGGATAGATATGTGCTAAAATAAAGCATTCACCTTATTTAATTGAAAGTGATTTTTGAGTTGGGAGGGACTCAATTTAAAGTTTTGGTGCCATTAAATGATGGCGGTACGGAAATACAGAAGATCTCCATAATCATTAACGATCAGAATATTTAGTGTTGAAAAGTTGGATATAACTTGTATTGTCATTATCTTTGATTTTTGATAGAAATTCTGATTATTTCTCATATGTAGGGACAAAAGTACAAGATTACAACATTTTGTAACAGAATAAGATATTTTTGAAAATCATCCACACTCATTGATCACTAGTGACGAGGATATCTGAGTGAATTAGAAAGAAGAGAAGCGTATGGCGTGATGTGTATAAATGGACGTAACCAATGCTGTCGAGAGACTGAACGAGAGCTAAAGACCTCTTTAGCGAACGGAGCGTGATCGAATGCCAACCCGTAGGAAGTATAAGCTGATGAGTGAATAAAATATTGACACGGTTCCAGCGGGGACATTGCATTCTTTCATTTACAAACAATTGTACATATTTTCTCAGTTGCAGCATCAAGTTTCTTTGCTTTCTTGTCATTTCTGTATTGGTTCATCCCGGATTCAACTTAATTGGTAAACTCTCGATGGGGTTTACTAATGTCAAGTTTCAGTTACAGTGGCTAAACGTCTTGCATTGATATTAATCGTACTGCGATTCTTGTGTTTCTTCATACGTTGTCTTAAAAGTCAGCTGGGTCGAAAACACAGTGGATGGTATAGTCAGATTTCATCTTTGTTGAACATCTTAAGCTGTAATTGATATTAAACCTAACTCCTGGCGCCTTAGATCGGAACGATTTGGTCTTGGGGATATATAAATAATGAAAGCAGCCCTTGTTTATGCTGTTTTATGTGTTTTCCTGTTCAGTTTGAGTGTTCTGATCTAGCAATCAAACCGGGAACATTGATTATTTTAAGCCAATCCAAAATAGTCATCGAATTCACTGCGTATTGACTGGATGATGCCCGCCACATTTGCTTAGCAAAAAAAAAGACTATGCTAGATTTCACTCTTTATAGATTGCGAAGGAATTTGAAAGATTAGGCAAAAACGCTTGTATCATCTAGAGATTCAAGGATGGATTTTTAAAAGAAATCTAAAACCAAATAACCAGTACAGAAAAACATAAGCGTTGGAATTGGTGTATTATTTACATTCATATTCCATATGTAAATACTCAAAACTGTTTTTATCAACATTGGACGTGTTTGTGAGCATGTTGAATACAATTGTTTCTTAATTGTATGTTTACGTTTGAATTGTATATCATATATGAGTCATACTATTGCAGGCATGAAATAAATGCGTTGGTACGTGTTGTTAATTTCTTTCGTTTTATTGCCATGACTTGTTTTTCTTAAAATGTATTTTGAAATTTTGCTTCTTTGTGGCTGAGGTTCTTATAAGTTTGAAAGTAGTGCATTTACTTGTAACTGGTGTCAAGTTGATAAAAGACTAGGTCGATAAAACAGCCAATCACTCATGATAATATTGTTTGGCGGTTGAGGTGTTGATTTCACCTATTCATTAAAACAGGCACAAATCGGCAGACAGTTTTGGCTGCACACATCGGTGTACATTTTATACACTTACCGGAATTGTTCCCGGCTATAGAGCTACAGTCGGCTGAAGGGTTCTTTATGTGTCATGTTCATTATATTTCCGGAGGAAATGCTATGTTTGTTGATTTGCAAAATTCACTTGGAATAGCACAACCTCTGTCCAGTTGCCATATTTAATTTCGGGCTCGATATGTTTAATACAATAAATGGTGTGTGTTTAAAGTGTACACAGGTTTGTTCCGGACTGATATGCATGCAGAAAAATTGCACATTTTAATGAACAGGTGACATCAGACCCAAATATCGTCCATAAGTGTCAACACATATTTGTGGGGTTGATTTATCGGACTAATAAACTACCACCCTATGCATTAAATTCTGGAATGACCCTGATACTATTAATACGAATATTTTCAAAATTGAACTTTAAGATCAATAATGTCAAAATTATTAATTGAAACACAAATTTTATCATGGAGGATTTGCATAAAATGTTCTAACTTTATCAAGAGATGAAACTGTAATAACTATTTCTTTCTCTTTTTTTGGTTTAGACTGTAAACAACATCAAGTTATGTCCTGCCATTAATTTATAATTGTATTATTCGGACTTCAAATAGATCTGATCTCTAACAAACTACTGACTTTTAGCACCTGCAAAATATGTTGACATCAATCAAGTAAGATAAAATGAGTCACACTAATTAGCCAACAAAGGTAAATGAGGACGCAAATATCCCCCTCCCCGTCATTGTGCCTGCAGTGATGTAATTCGTTTTGCTATTATTATTTCTTTCTTTGTGAGAGATGATGATAAATGATCGTTTTACATGAATCTGATATAATTCAAATTTATTAGTTTATCAATGATATCCTTATGAAATGTTCTATCCGTCCAAATGAGGACATATGTGAATGCGGTGTTAAAAAAACGTAAATGATTCCTATCAATCACTCACGCAGCATTGCGCATTTTGTCTTTGTTTATTTGTCTATTGCAACTTAAATATTTCTTCCAAAATTAATCAAATTATTGATTACGGATAACAAGTACTTATTTAGTTCTTACATGACAAGAGTTGAAGTTAAGGATGAGTACAAGTTTTGCTGGGAAAATCCGTTTTCTATGAATTTGATCCCTATCCAACATGCTTATCATATATCTAGTAAACATTGATGTTGTGAGGGAATGCGGCATTTTTTATTGATGTCAATGATATGACAACAAGTGTGAGATATTTAATGTGCCACAATATTTGAGCTTTTATTTCTTGCAAAGAAAAGTAATTTTTAAATAGTTTCTGACACCTCTTCTTTCAAGAAATGTTTCACCATTTGTATATTTTCACTTTTCTCCTGTAACTTGTTTCTGTGCAATTGATTGAGATCACCTTGTCAGCACCAATATTCTCAAAAAAATATTACATTAACCAGCACGTTTTATGAAATGATTTGACAATGACTCATCATTTCCGTGATTAAATGATGGACTGTAAAATCAGGTGGCAGAAATGTGTTTTGTGCTTCATAAGTACACCATTATGTCAATGTTATATTGTCACCTTTAGGATCAATAGTTCATGCCGCTATAAACTATGGCAGGAAGTGGATAGCGAATGCGGTCTCTTTATGAATATTTACAAATGGATACGTATATAGAATATAAATGATCCCAATACTAGTAGTATACTGGAAAATTACCATGGAAACTGTATTGAGTTCATCTTTAATCCAACGAGTAACTGGTTCTTGATCAAAGGATTGTTGACGTAACTAATATTTTTTATTGTTTTAGACTGATATTGTATGTTTTCAAGTTTTCTCATATTTTCTATATATGATATTTTGTCAATGTCTTTACATCACATTTTCAAATCAATATTATTATCAACAATTATGCCTGATGCAGCACCTTTAATTCAAAGATTTGACAATGCCTCATTATCCTTCCGATCAAATTACTATATATCCGCAACTGTCAAATCCACTTAAACTGTACAATTTTTCTAAGGCGTGACTGTTGCAGAAATATGCTTGTCTGACAAAATTCATATTGATAGTACTGCGATTCTTGTGGTTATTGATACGTCTATGCTTGTCGAAAACACAGGGTATAGTCAGATTCCAATTTTGTTGAACATCTTAAGCTGTAATTGATATTGAAGCTAACTCCTGGCGCCTTAGATCGGAACGATTTCTTCATGGGGATATATCAATACTATATCCAGCCCTCGTTTGTGCTGTTTTCCTCTTGAATTATATAGTTCCGATCTGACAATCAAAGAGGGAACATTGATTGTTTTTAGCCAATCCAAAATAGGCATCGAATTCACTACGTATTGACTGTATGCTGCCCGTTGCCTTTGCTCACAAGAAAAAATTGCTTAATTTTATTCTTTTTAGGTTGGAAAGGATTTTGAAAGATTAGGCAGAATGTCTTTATCAGCTAGACATTTAAGGAGGGTTTAAAAAAAATCCCAAACCAAACACCAATATATAAAAATGTAATCGTAGGATGTGGTATATTATTTACAATCATATTCGATATGTGAATAGACAAAACTGTTTTTAAAACAATGACCTCATTTGAGGTGCTTGTGAAAATGTTGAATACAATTGTTTGTTAATTGTATGCTTATTTTTGAATTGTATCTCATATCTAAGTCATACTATTGCAGGAATTAAAAACAAAATGTGTGTACGTGTTGTTAATTTCTTTCGTTTATTACCTTGACCTTTTTTGTTTAACATTAATTTTGAAATGTTGCTTCTTTGGGGCTAGGTTTGTTCTAATTGATAACGTAGTGCATTTACATGTAACTGGCGTCAAGTTGATGAAAGACTAGGCCGATAAATTCAGCCGATCACCCGTGATAATGTTAATTAACGGTTTAGGGACTGATATCACCTATTCATTTAAACAGGGAAAAATCTGCAGACAGTTTTGGCTGCACACATCAGTGTAGATTTTATACACTTACCGGTATTTCTCGCGGTTTTAGAGCTACCGTCGGGTGAAGAGTTCCCCTGTGGCATGTACATTATATTTCCGGAGAAAATCCTTTATTTGGGGACTTGTAAATCCATGTGGAAGAGCACAACCCTCTGTCCAGTGCCCATTTTGCATTTCGCGCTCGATATGGCTGTTATCAAATAGTGGTATGTATCTAAAGCTTACACGGGTTTGTTCCGGAAAGATTTGCATGCAGTAAAATTGCACATTTGAATGATGTTACGGAATTATATAAATTCCTCTATTTATTAGAAGCATGTACATTGGTTCCTTTTTTTGTTTACAACGATACCCGAGTGTGATTTTTGTATATTGTATAATATTTCAAAATAGTGAATTCGGTTCATCCCTGCCGCATGTGCGAAGTGCTCTCGATGGGAAAAACCGATTTATATTTAGCACGGCTATATCTGCTGTATATAAATGCCTCACCGTAAAGTGATATCTTCACATTACGGAAGGTCTTGTCAGTAAGCAGTCTACTTAGGGATTTGCACATCTTAAGCTGTAGATGTATGTAATTTATTAATTTCTTATGTATATTTTTTCTTTTGTGTGTTGTAAGTTACAGCTATTGTACCACCACGTTTTTTTTTTGGTATGTATTCATTGTAGCTTTTGCTTGCGTAGTATAGCGGAAATATTTTCTATTCTTGTTTATGACTTAGCAAGAGATTTATATTAGGAATATAAAGTTGCATTTTCTTAATAAACGATTAGTACCATAGGAATCTTATCCGACACAGGTTCACTTCTGAACCTGTTTATTATTTTGTAATGCTGTACCGATAATGTAATTTGTATAACTTACCGTATATAACGTCATTACGTTTTATCCCATATGCCGTGTCATGAGTAGTACACGGTGTTAGATGTATTTTCAGCTGACCAGAGTAATTCGTGGTGATATCGGTCGACCAGCTAAAGTGGTAACCATAGAAGTTAACCATAGCAGCCGTAGAGCTGAGTGAACAGTGTTGCTGGTCTAGTAGCAGGTGATCGGGCGTTGCTGACCGAATTGGTGGGCGCTGATTGCTTGATTGACCAAGGAATTGAATGGTGGTAGGTGACTACCTATAATGATGCTTGCTTAATTGTTCAGTGTGACTGGTAGCCAAGTGTGATATTGACGGGAGTGTTTTGTGTTACTCCATGCATGTAATCTTTGAGCCGTGGGCTAATTTTGGGGTTTTGTTATACCCTTTGTTTTGGGAGTGTAAAGATATTTTTGTTTGATATTTGTCCAATCAATTCATCATTTTACTATTTGAGTAAAAAAATCTCAGTTTTCACTAGTTGAGTGAATACATCATTTTTACTATTTGAGTAAAACACCCATTCTTTTCATTGTGTGAAATTACTGTGAATTGTTCACCTTTGTCATAGTACTGTGTCAGGTCATTTATTTGTATTTATATTTGTTGCATTTTTTAGGTTCGTGCGGATAATGTTAATTTGTCCAATATTTGGATCTTATACACGCACGTATTAATCAATATTCTTTCTCATTCAGGTCGTACATCAATAAACATTGTCTTTGTATCACCATTAAAACTGTTCTGTTGTTAATCTGAAATGCCAACTCGGTTATCTTGTTACAAATGAACAGGTGACATGAGACCCATATACCGTCCATAAGTATGAAAATGGATTTGTGGGGTTGATTAATCGGACAAATAAAAGTGTACCCTATACATTAATGGCCCTAATCTTATTAATATGCATAATTGCAAAATTGAATTTTGATATAAGGAACTTCAAAATGTTAAATATTAGTATTTGAAAGACAATTTTTATTATGCAGGATTTAAAAAAAAAATATTCTAACTTTATCAAGAGGTGAAACTATAATAAATATTTATCTTGTCTTTACTAGGATTGAGACAGTCAAGAACAGTAAGCTATGCTAATTACATGTTTGCTATTCGAACTTCAAATAGATCTGTTCTCTAACATACTAATGATTTTTAGCACCTACAAAATATGTTCACATCAATCAAGTAAGACAAAACAAGTCACACTATTAGAGAAGAAAGGTAAATGCAGATGAAAATGTCTTCCCCATCAAAGTACCTGCAGTGACTTACCTCGCTTCAATCACTGACACAACATTTTATAAATTGTTTATTTATTTATCTATTGCAATTTAAATATTTCTTCCAAAATAAATCAAATTATTAATTAAAGATGACCAAGTACTGATTTTATTCTTACATAACAATAGTTGAAGCTAAGGATGAGTAAAAATTTTCCTGGGAAAATACGTTTTCCATAGATTAGAGCCATACCAAACATGCTTATCATATGTCAAATAAAAATTGATGTTGTGAGGGAATGCAGCATTGTGTCTTGATTTCAATGGTATTACAACAAGTGTTGATATATTTCATGTGCCATAAAAAATTTTTTTGTCTTTATTAACACTGAGACTGTAAACAACATGAAGCTATGTCCTGCCATTCATTTACTTGTTTGTCATGCGGACTTCAAATAGATCTGATCTCTAACAAATTACTGATTTTATAGCACCTGCAAAATATGTTGACATCGATCAAGTAGGATAAGACGAGTCACACTAATTAGCCAACAAAGTTAAATTCGGACCTAAATATTCCGCCCGCCGTCAAAGTGCCTGCAGTGAAGGCATAATAGTGCAAAGTGTCTGTAATTTTATGAATTTTAAAGATCATGAAAATAATGAAATTAATCAACTTATAAGCTGAAATAATTCACAAAAACTAGTTTGTGAAGATTCAATTAATAATTGATAAAAAAAGCGGGAAAATGAATTTTGATGGGGCCCTCTTTAATTGAAACTTGTAGCTCACGAACTGTTACGGAAAACCCACGTGACCAAAAAAAAACCAAAAAACGGATACGTCATCTTCGTCTAGTGAGCGGGTTATGAGTCACGTGCTTGTAATTTAAATATCTACTATAAACAAAAATTGTAGACGCATGAGAGAGTCAACAACGTAAATGTCTCTCGCGCTTGTCGCTTTCCGAGAAGAAACGTCGAAAATCTGTCAGAGACTCCGAACGGGACGTATCAAGGATTTATCTTGGGGACCAGTTTGTTCGATGGAGAGCATTGATGGAGGAGTTGGGACTTGCATCAGACACTGAAATGGCGAAGTTGTTGTTGGACGGGTAGGCCAATGTCTACGTATAAAGTTTTCTCCAATTGTCAATGTCTTTTTCCTGTGTTTGAAAGCACCCTGTGTTATTACCATCTTTGCACAAGGACTTGATTTGCTTTGTAAACTTACCAAAATAGATAGGATCGGCTTAGTCTTACCACGTGAGACCCATCAGGCACTTAAACAAAAGCATGTGCTATGTCTTACGTTGTAGGACTAGGATCGGCTGATCAATATTTCACTCGGTGACTACATTGTGTGTATTGCATGTTGAGGTGGAATTTTTATTTTTTTACAACAGCGTGCTCATAAAGGTCATTTTGCATACATGTCAATTACCTTCGTGAGACAGGTTGTTTAAATTCGGTTAGGGAACTTAGATACGTATACAAGCGTTATCAGTATTTATATTCTCTCTCTCTCTCTCTCTCTCTCTCTCTCTCTCTCTCTCTCTCACACACACACACACACACACTTTAGGTTAATGTTACAAGTAATTTGCACAAAAGCTTAATAACCTTTTCCTGTAAACATGTAGAATAAATACTACATATTTAATGTTGAACTGTACATAGGGTTTTCTATATCTGAATGTAGAACTGATCCAGTAAAATTTTGATCTCGTGCTTACATTAGCCTGAATGCTAAGATTTTATTGTACATTGTTCAACTACTAGTACATTTGTTATAAAGCATTGTATTGACTACAATTACACAAGGATCCCTAGTTATGATAGAAAAGGATGTTATAGTGCTACCAGAATATATGGCTGGCAGGTTATGTTGTCAGATAAAGTTTTGAGCTGCAATCAAGTTAGTTTTGTTTATGTGAAAATTTGTTAGATCTATTGTGCATTCTTGCTAAAATTTAAGTACTTCATTTCTAAGTGTTTAACACAAAGCACAAAGAAACAGATTTAAAATATAAATTATAATACAAATGAATATTTATTTATATTTTTAGTTACGAAGTTACAAAGAATGTAGCAAAAGATGAACCCAAACAAACAGCATCCATGGCCAGTACATCTTCATGCTTCACATCAACACCTGGCCGATTGCTTTTGCAACATACAGAGAGAATGAAGACACCTTCAGTATCTGACGTATCTGCTACTGAGTCGGGAAGGTAAAAAATTACAAATTCCTTGCAGTTTGTTTCTTCTTGGGGGAAGGCGTTGCTACAATTGTCATTCTCCTGAAAACAATAATGTAACAAATGCATTGCTGATAAAGGATATTTTTAAAACGGTGGCAGCAGGTTGTGTCCCCACTTCATACTTTAGTTTGAGTTGAAACAAAAATACCATGAATTTTACTTTCTCAGAAGTGGGATGGGGTATCTCAACTTTGCTACCTGATGCATGGAAAAAGGCATAATTTTTATTGTTAATTGTTTTGGTTAAGCAAAAAGTTCCAGTATACTGTGCTGGCTAACCCAGCTGTTTTCCCCCACACTCCACTATCTCACTACTGGTAAATCAATACTTTGATAACCAGTGATTGTATAGTTTGAAATTGTGCTTACATACCCCATATGCTTTATGCAGTTTCCCCTTTAAAGCTATGTCCTACATGCAATTCTTGCTAACACCCTCTTCCCATCTATCCACTTAGCTGACGATGAATGCACATAGGACATATTTAATTTAAAAACAAAATATTAAGAAAACTATAAGATGCCTTATCTCAATAGCTGATTCTAATTGTACGTATAGCAAATAAAGTTCCTCTATGTTCAAGCGAGCCACATGTATCTGGTGTAGAAATGATGGGAACTGATAGCAGTAATTTCGAAGACAGTGGGTAAGTATAATTAATATACATTTTTAATAGCTTCTTACAATTCAGTGCAGTGAACATTATTAAATGAATGTCATTGTGAATGTTTGTTTCATTGTCCTGAATGTTATATCCTTGTTCATATCTTTTCTGTTCTCATGATCAATAGGTGTTCATTATACTGGGAAATTATTATATTCACTTTTATTACTTAGGATACAGTATAAAGTTGTAACTGATTTTAAGGTTAATAACTAAGTCCTTACAAATGTTTCACAGACAGTAAATTTTATACATATTATAAGGTTGCAGGTTTAATACCATACCCCACCCCAACTGAGACTATGTCAGCTGCCCTGGTGTCTCCTTGGGAAGAGCGCCTAGCTTGGGTTTCCTCAGAATGATAGAGCCAATAAAGCGTTAAAAGTGCTATAAAAATACCAAAAAGAAAACCCTGGAAAAGCAACTGAAAACAAAACAACAACAAAAAATAAAATAAATAAAACACCTGGCCCTCAACAAATTGACTTGAAAGTTAGCAAGTCATCAGCTGAATATTCCTTAAGCCTGATGTCAGAGACTATACATTTTTATTTCTGTGGCCAATTATTTTTCCATCTAAAATTTTGGAAGGAATTAGTCTTTATCACAGTCATATTAAATAATCTGGATGTTGGTGTGTGTGTGTGTGTGTAAGAGAGAGAGAAAGAGAGAGAGAGTATAATATTTCACCAGTGAAATTTGACTTGAAATGTACTTTTCCAAGTATGTTATATCATCTATAGCAGTGGTTTCCAAAGTGGGCAGTACCGGGAGCTAGGGGGTGGGATTACTGAGGGGGGTACTAATGCTGAATCTTGCTTTTTACGGGGTAAGGTAGGGGGCGCTGAGGATAACCAAGGTGCTGGTGGCCTGAAAAAAGTTTGGGAACCACTGGTATATAGTAACTAAATATTTGGTATGACTTCAGCTAATTATTGGGACCCACATGTCTAAGTTACATCACATACACTGCACAACATTTCATGTGACATAAGATAATGATTGTGACCCTCATGCCTATGTACTAAACTGGCTTAAAGTGGAATGAAATGTTGGGTACCATGTGGTGGCAAAAAATATGTTCAGCCTTTACAAGTGGGAACATCTAATCATGTGATGTATTTGCTGCAGGAAATGCAAACTTTCCCAGAGAAGAATCACCAGAACAGGCAGAACTGTAGAAAACAGCAACTATTTGACTCTTTTGTTGACCCCTTCAAGTAAGTCTGACATGTAGTAAATTATTTCATAAATAGTCTTGTATGTTCTTAAGCTGTCGGAAGATATTCTCTGATGAAAATGGAGAATAACCTAGGTTGGCAACTGTCTTACACTTGTTCACACCTTGTATAAAGGCAAATTATCCAATCGATGGATTTTACTAAGATAGTTTTAAGATTTTTACTAAGATAGTTTTAATAGTATATTTCTAATATTTGTGTATATATATATATATATATATATATATATAGACAATTGATTTGACAGAGGTAAGAGATTCAGATGGTGATGACAGTGATCCAGAGTATGAACCCAGTTTTAATATAACAGCGGTCCTGTAAGTAACTATAATAGAAGTTACACAATTATTTTCTTTAGTAAAAGCTCTAGAGTTAATTCAGAATAATTAAAGTTATTGTAATTTAGCCATCCAATTCAAATAATGGTGGTATCATAAACCACTTTGTTTTAACACTCACTCTAACCTTCTTACTTTCCGACCTGGAACAACCCCCTTTTCAAATTTGATACTGATAATGGTTAGAAAGTAAAAATAACGTTTTGATTTGCATCATCAAAGTATATGGTTTTCAACTTTTCTGAAAGTGACCCTAATTTTGTATGGGTAAAAAGTACAGTTCAATGAACCAGAGACATGATGCATCATAACTTTTGGTACAGCCCTTTTTAATGGCCATCTTGTTAGTAAGTGGTCAAGAGAAAAATAAAACAAGAAAAAGATCAGTGTAGTTTTCCTGTCTTGTTAACTTGTTTATAAAGTTCCATACATATTATATCACATTCATGCATCCAAAGACCTATGGTTAACATAAAAGTTGATATAAAATGTGATGGTGGAATGTTGAAGTCCATGATTTTACCAAAGATAATTACATTTGTCAATTGGCATATTCCAGACCAGATGTGGTTAATGATAGAGTTGAGGAGATGGCTTACGAAGAGGTAGTATTTGGTATTGAGCTAGAGACAGGGGAGATAGAAGAATCCGAGTTCGAGTCAGAAAATGAAGATACTGGACCTGGTGTTGATAAAGTCAGGAATGAGCAGGACTGTCAGCGATTGTCAGAAACAACTGTCTGTTTAATATTTTTGACACAGATCAAAAACCTGGCTTTGACACATATTGAAAAATGCAGAACACCTGATTGTTTCCAGAAAGTCTCCATTGAGGAAGAGTTTGTTGGATCAGCTTTGTATTTAAAATGGGTAAGTGCAGTATAGACTACATTTTGACTGTTTCATAAAAAAAAAATTAAACTTTCTTCACAGCATTGGTTAGTATCCTTTTGCCAAGTTGTTAACGGTATTTTTAAAAGGAAATAAACAAAAACATTTATCCAAAGAGCTAGAGTCTAGATTATTCTGAAGAATGAAAACTGACATTCATTGATGAAAACAAAAGGTACTCTAAACACTGACTCAAGGAAAATGTAAGCCATAACAGTTAATCAGATTTGTTCGAAACTTTATATCTTATCCATGTAAGTATGCATGCATTCTTAATAATGTACAACAGGTACCATTAAAAAAGGGCCTAGAACTACACAATTCTAGCTAGTGCTTTATAAAACACATGTACCAAACATCATCTTGTCGCATATTTCATGAAAGTGGACTTTGAGAGAAGAATATATTTTTACTTAAAAGTGTATCCAAGTATTATATGTCTTGTGTTCTGGCACATGAGAAATCTCAGTACTCGGTCCTAGACACTCTTCAACAAGTTGACACCAGTTATTCTGCTAGAAATATTCCATTGTATTGGAAAATTAAGTTTAAATTATGTACTTTTGTTCCTTACGTGTAATTTTATAACTTCAGATATGTGCCAGTGGGCATGTCATGCACAGATGGTGCTCACAGCCAGTTATGAATAGGGGACTGCACAGTTGGGATTTCCTGGAAGCCACCACAATCTTGACATCGGGAAATAACTACGGGAAATTAGCCCCATGGTGTCAAAAGATGAACATGAAGTTCATCTCGGCCTCAAAATTCCATGATATCCAGGGCACCTATTTGGTCCCAACCATTGACACTTTCTGGGAGGAGCATAAAGCAACAAGTTTTGGCCTCCTTTCGGGACCAAGAATTAGTAGTATTAGGTAAAATGAAACAGATTATGTTAAAATGTAGATATAGTACTTACCATGTTGTCCATATGAGATATGGATTATACCTCTTTTTTGTGATACTGCATTATAATGAAGTATACATATCAGATTACATGAGGACTGTTGCATGTAAACATACATGGTACCTAACGAAGGCATTTTTTTTAAAAAACAAATATATGCCAGGGTACTTTGATTTCACAGACTTCATTTTAAAATGATAAGAAATTTCTAAATTGCGTCTATGGGTGAGTACCCCACTTTAAAAGTGCCTTTCCTGGGTCCCTTGTATGTTTTAATGGAACAGCCCTGACATAATTTTGATGTACAAATCTCACTTAGTAGCACTTCATAAATTGCATTGCTAAATTCTATTTATACTCTATGGACAGAAGCCCAATGTTGACTAGTCATCGGTCAGAATCATCAGGTATGGAGAATAAAAGCCAGTTGGCAAATCACATAATCAAAATAACCAACTGTAACTGCATATTGGTATTGTGGTAGACGAACATCATCAGGCTACCAAACATTTTAAGTTAGTTATGACAGAATGGTAAATATTAACTCAGCGGGCCACTGAACCCCAATTGTTGAAGACTTGTTTGAAATCCATACAAGTGATACAAGTGCAAACTAATTCATATTTGGTCTTTTAAATAATATTGTAAAGATGACTTTTAATTTTCCTCTCTTTTGTTTAACTATTGTCTCCCATTGTGATGGGCGCAATGACTCTCCACGCCATTCAGCCCAGTATTGTTCCTACACAATAATGGAGGATAACAGCAAAAAAGTATTGACGATTCACACATAGGACAAAAGGATGGTTCAGAGAAAATCACCAGCCCTAGAAAACACAGGTTTTCAGAAAGCTATGACAGAACTGACTGAGAGAGGAATAAAAATCAAGGAGGTGGTGACAGATGCTCATGTAGGAATTGGATCAGTTATGAGTGAGTTATTTTGTTTTGTTTGCAAATATCACCATACTTTTCAGTTTTTACAAGGCCACAGTATAGCACAAGTTATACATCCATACACTTACATGAACTCCTCATTATACTGACTTGTGAAACTTATATTATATTCATTTTTGTGTGTTTGCAAACAGTTGCAAAATTTGTTTGCGAGGATTATAGTACTGGATTTTAGTTTTTTCCTACCTAGGCACTGCAGTTTCTTATTGTGTTCATTTTATTAATTTCAGAAATGTCCTCTCCCACCATCAAACACTCCTATGATATATGGCATGTTGCAAAAAATCTTGGGAAGAAAATAATGAAGGTAAGAATCCTCTCTATTCCACCTATTACTCAGCAGTAGTATAATATCCTTAAACAGACCAAATAAAATCAAGGAGATTGAATATAAGAAAGAGCATTTGTTGCTTGAACATGATCTTTCAGTTGTCCCTTTAAACTTTATGATC
Organism: Megalonaias nervosa; assembly: GCA_016617855.1. Lineage (NCBI taxonomy): Eukaryota > Metazoa > Mollusca > Bivalvia > Unionida > Unionidae > Megalonaias > Megalonaias nervosa. Next base: position 40,496 of record JAECUM010008289.1, on the reverse strand, counting down.
CTATTGGCAGTTAATGCAAGCTATTGTTAAAATGAGCAACAGCGTAGTTTTATAGAATTTATGTATATTAAGTTTTATTGTTTGTTAGGTTTTTCTCCATGATTATATGTTATTTATAAAAACATTTTGGACTTGACCTTGTCAAATCAAGTTCATTTATTTTGCAAACAACATAACACATAGCTGCTATTTTCGCATGATTGTTTGTTAAGTATTCAGGTCATTATTAATGTAAAATTGTTAAATTTGATCTGAGTCTAGGACATTGGTATTCCCCCATGTACCTCATGTTTCCAAAGTTCTTTATTTTAGTAACAGATTTTATGGTATTGCCAAAGATTGTTTTAGAAATGAATATTTGCTCCTCATCCTAATTCTGTTTTTGTGTGGTATTTATTTAATCTTGTTTACTTGCAAAATTACTCATTCTTGCATATAACATCTGAGGTGGAGTCAGTCTTATTGTTGTGTTCAATATTTGATTTTGGGTGGATTTATCTATTCAAATTTAAAGTTCTTTTTAAATGTTCATTTTGTATTCTAGGGATTTAAATAATTTGTTGACTTGTACAAAACTAGTTGGTTTTCACTCTTCCCTGTTATACAACTTTTGGAATTGGAAAACCGTTTGTTTTGATGATTGCTCTTCATGCACTTTTAACTTTATTTTATCTTCTTTTCAAGGTTGCCAAACAAAAGGAAAATTTGGCTTTATTACAATGGTTCATCATAAACCATTCTTGGTTTTCGTGCAAGACTGCTAGCAGCTATGAACAATTTTTGGTGAGATTTCTGTCCTTGTATTTCGAACAGATATATGCAAACATTTGCTACTGTATGACATTTTTTATGAAATTAAAGTTACAGTGCATAATCCTTATCTTCTGATTTTTTTGTAATGTATAATTATCAGTGTATATACATCACCAAATCTTGTAGGTATGTAGTCTATTTAAAGTAATTTACTTGAAATGTCAGAGTAATGTGGAATATTGACGGAACATTAATCTAAGCAAAACTGCAATCCTGCTACATTAACCATTTGCCAAATCTAGAATGTAGCTTTCCTTTGATGATATACATCAAGCTGTATTATAATCTATCAATTTTGGGTCACCATGACAAAAGAAACCAGCTTCAGGTGCTTTAAATATTGATTTTGTCATTCTTTCAGACTATCTGGAGGAGTGTCCTGCATCACATCACAATACAAGAGTGGATCCTCTCACATGGCCAAGGCATTAATAAATGCCTACATGAACCTTTGTCAGAGAATGAAGAGAGGACAAAACCTTGGCTTGATTCCAAGAAGGGTGCCAAAGCTTTGAAAACCTTGGCACAGGTACTCTTGGACCTAATGCTCCTAAACAGAGTGGAGTATTACTTGAATTTCAGGTATGCCATTTCAGGATTGCAACAATTATATGCTAAGACCGCTTTAAATGTTTTTATTCTCAACTTAAGAATAATTTAACATATATATTTACCATTTGAAGATCTGAATAAGTTAGCATTCACAAGATGTGTGTACATGATACATGTACAGTGACTCTCCTGAAGTCTTTAGTAAGTTCAGGTATAATACATGCACATCAGGTATAAACAATTCCACGACACTCTGTATCAACACTGCAGTAAAGATTTTATATATGCAAAATTTACCAGCGGTAATTAGTATTTAATAATTGTATTAATGTTAGCAGATTACAAATGACACATGATTCATGTTTTTGATAACTGCAGAAGCACTGACGAGCTCGAAATTTTTCATCATTCACATCTTAATGTACTGTGCCAAGAGATTTTCATACACCCCTCCTGTGTAGAGGATTAGGAATGAGCTAGCAGCTTTGGATCGCAATATCCACAGTGGCAGAGGTGTAATGAGAAATAAAGAAGGGTAGATAGTGTTTGTTTCACTACAGGAAATTAGAATTTTACATATTGATTGTACATTTTGATCCCTGCTTTGACATCAAGCCAATGAAATATTATTCATATGTACAAGTCATTTTGCAACAACTGGCACAATTTTTTTTTTATATTTGTGATGAGGAATCTTACTATTGTCATGCATACAGATCTTATAATTAGTATTGTTATCATTCTAGTGGATATTTCTTTAGACTTTAGAAATGCAAGTCTAATCATTAGATCCAATGATATGTATAACACTTTCGAGGGGACTGAGCAACTTTATTAAGGATAATTGGGATTCAGAGAATTTCCTCAGGAGGTTTGTGGACAATGCTGTCATGATGATGATTACTAGCTAATACCTGCTCATGAAAATATATTGCCTTCTGACGAAATGGGTAAAAATGCATCCTGTCTCAAGTAGTACTTTGGAGATAGAACAAATAGGAACAAAAACAACCCCTCAATAACTCCTCCTTTGAAATTGCTCATGAGGCTCTAATATTAGGTGAAAACTCAATATGGGTTAGCACGGGGATGCTTGCCACTCAAGTTAAGAAAATCAAATTTTCTTTGAAACAGGTTCATCGAAGTTACAACAAAAAAGCGGCAGATGGTCCGTCTACTCTTGCAAGGAAAAGAAAACATATCCCCACATCAGGGAGATTATTCAGAAAGCCCTAATCTGTCAACGTGAGGACAAGCAGGGTATGAGGAGGAGAACTAAAGGAAGATGATCCCAGGAGAATTAGCAGAAACCTGGCACCTGAAGAACCACCATCAGCTCAAGTTTTGGTGAAGGAGAAGATCTCTCGACTTTAGCTATGTAATATATGAAAGGTGTCTGATATATGGAGGTGTCTGTTGAGGTGGGTTACACTTTATATAATAGCCTGTAAATATCAGTAGTTGAAAAGAATGTATAATGCTGTATCTGCAATTGTTGAAAACTTTTTATCTTACTTATTTATGACCTTACCCACATTGTTTATAGGCATTACAGACTGGTGATTAAAAACATCTGAATGGAAGCATTATTGTTTGATGCAATATTATGTGCAGTTACAACAAAACAAAGAATGAAGTCAACTGTATTTATTTATATGCAAATTTGTACCCGCAAGAAGTGTTTAAGTTCATGCAAGCCTAGAGGGGATGAAGCCAGTGTATTGTCCAAAATCATCCGGATATTTGTCACATATCCGCCAGACACAGCAAGAGGGAATGACACATCAGTCCAGACCCCAGTCTTCCATGCTGCCAATAGTATGAACTGCCTACAGGCTGCATGCCTGTTGGCGCTCATCAAAACAGCTTCATCGTTGAGGACAAGAACATCCCATCTGTACATCCTGGCCAAGGCATGTACAGCCTCATCAAGGATTAGACCTTGAAAATCCTGAAAAATAATTCCAATTTGTAATATGTTATTTCAAAATGGTAAAAGGTATATTTTAAAAAATAATAGGAACATGCACTTATTCAAATTTTATTCATCTTTCATCAGCAAATTCCACTGTAAAATAAACATGGATCAAAACTGCACACGGTTTTTATTTTGACATGTGCACTGAGAGTTCCATCACAACTAGAACTGATATTAAGTGTAGTTTATATTAAGATGGATGGCTCAGAGTGTTTGGGGAGCATTTCTAGAAGTCAGAGACACATGCATCAGGATCAAATATGAATGGATGATTGCAGATGAAGATAATATTTAACAAGAAAGTTATCTTTGTATCATCATCAACTTAGATTTGTTTAGCATGGTGAGGTACCCACACTGAAACCAGGTAATGAATAGAATCTACTCGATGAAGATCAATTGTAAAAAACCTCCTTATCATCTGCATATGTATGCATGTCTGTTTTTGGACGGCTTACAATTTTAAAATTCATTTCCATTAGTTGCAAAGAAATAATCTAAGCATGTCTCATTTTGTAAGCAGTCTCGCTAAAATTCATGAAACTTTCTATGTTAAACTCTTTATCATATTAAGTATAATGCATAAAGCAACAATATGCATTCTAAACAAAAGTTGATATATTCATTAACGGCAAAAGCGACATGCAGTGCTGTTTCTCACAACACACCTTTTCCAGGTCTGTGGGCATCTCTCTACATTTTCCACACACACACACACACACACCAATCTGGTAATCCTGTGTCAGGGGTTGGGTGATAACCAGCACACTGCCTTGATCCTGCCTCCAAAACTTTAAAGACAAGGCTGGGGTTGAACTGCAAGATCTGTAGGAACAGTTCCCTCAGCCGGTCTGGCTCCACATTTCGTATGATCTCTTGAAATCTATTTCAAAAATTAAGCATACTGAATCCCCGTACGAATGTGGTACAAAAAGCTTTAAAGCTAAAATCACGATACTATGGAAATTTCAACATCTACAAGAATCATGTATTAACATCAGGTATCAATCTTTGCAAGTCCACCTTGGAAATAGAAGTGATTGCAAATGTTGTATTCTTAGAGTAAGTACCAATGTTTTAATTCTGTGTATAAATGGATGCAGTATTTTGATTTTATCAGTACAAAGTGCAAGTTACATATTCATAGGCAGTTGCTACACATATCATGTATAGAGAAAGAGGTTTTCTGTAATGTAGCCCACATACCTATAAATTTATTCACATCTTTTGAGATATATATTTTGTACATACAAATTTTAAGCTTTGGCAATAACATAAACATTATTGAAATAATTAAAGCAGTTTCAAAATTGCCATTACATGAAGAAACATTTTATTCTAGAATGCATTTTCAGTGTTCACCAAAAATTGAATGCTAAGCAGTCTGGGCAATTAAAATTCATACCCAAAATGATATATCAAGTATGAAATAAAATTTGTTTCGTGCAAGCCTTCATGTCAGTCTAAATTCTGGGCAAATAAAACATTCTAGGATTCTTAACATTTATGTTTATCATGAGAGTGCATATATAATATTATCTTAACATATTTTGGGGTTTTACAAATACACCTTAAGGCATGCATCATATTTAAAACAGACGAATAAAAGTGTAGTCATTATTTTACAAGACTTAAATGGATATACGAATTATGTACAGGTCTTAATTTTTTTTAAAACCTGCAATATTTTAGTCAGGTCTAATTGATGAACTCCAAAGTAAGATCGCATAGACTGTTGTTGCTATTTTGAATATTTGGAAAGTAAAAATTATAAATTTATTACTTAAATTGGAAAAGGGCAGGTCGACCTTAACAATATTAAATATTTGTTTTGTATGCCAATAGTATAGATCACTTCTATCTATATGAAATGATTTTAGCTAGTTTATATTTTGATTATCACAGGAATTTAAAATTGTACCACAAGCATTTATTTACATCACTGTGTATTTTACTACATATGGTTGCTTGAACACCTAAACCAATATCCTTATTTCAATAAGTACAGTGACTCACAAAGACAAAATAGATGACATGTATTATATAAAGCGGCCATGTAAACGAGGTGGCCTCTGTATTTTCAATGGTATCTGTGCATGATCTTCCTTTATCAAATGATATTGGGGTGGGGTGGTGAGTAGCAACAAAAAGTAAAGCAGTTTAAACATACATTGTTTGGTAAAATAATCCTTCAATAGAAGTATGCATTTTCTAAACTGTGCAAAACACTACTGACTTGTATATATTAGAGTCTTTGCCAGGTACCAAACATTTTTTAATATGTATCAATACTTGTATTGCAAGATATAAATAAACAATTACCCTCATTCTTGTCTGCCTTGTTTGAACTATGTGTAGAGTTTGGTCAGCTCTGTTTTCAGGCTGCACAGCACGTCTTCCTCCTCTTCCCCTTCTGGCTCTTGCTCCACGCCTCATACTTCCTCTCCCTCTACCTCTTAAAGGTCGCTCTGGACTTGAGCTTGAAAGTAAGTTGATTTCAGTCTGGGTAATAACAAAGTTTCTACATTTGAGTTTATCATTCGGTGTGTATCTTCTCTATTATATATTATAATTACTACAGTGGTCCAGTTGTCTCTGTAATGAATTTTAATATGTAAAAGTATTTCATAATTTAACAACTAATGTATTCATACTTACTCATCAAACTTACAAGAATACGGTGCTATTTGAGAATCAGAAATTAATACATGCGAGGTTATGATTTGATGGAAGTTTTCTGGGCTGGATCAGGTCAAGTGTTGGAGGGGGTGTCCACAATTTCCTCGATGGGCACCAAAGAAAAATTTCTTTGTATCTCAGGGTGGATAATACCCTATAAACATGCGCAAGGATAAAACCAATGTATCCCCTAGGGGTACAAGTCTGAGAGTCAAAAATCTCTTTGGTGTGAATACTGGGGGTCAGACTGGGTAAAAAAAACTTTGGCATCAAAACTGGGGGTCAAATTAAAAATGTGGGGGTCTCTGAAGAGCTAATGAGGTAAAGGGAAACACTGAAAACGGTGGTCAAACTTAAAGTGACAAGTGACTGTACCTTTTGTGCGTGTGTACTTTTTCTGATCTGGCCCGAAGTTTTGGACCTGGATTCCATACTCCAGTCGCAAATTTTAATAAAACTCTTTATTTAAAACCTTGTGTATGTAAGGTATTAACTTGGAGAAGCATACAACGAATTCGTTTCCGCTTTGTTTGAAACGCCAGAAAGATGAGTGTTAGTGGTCTAGTGGTCCACTGGTGACAATCTGGTTAGAATTTATAAATTGATTAATGAAATTTCTAAGTTTTGAGCATTTTGAAATATCCTAGATGATTTTCCTTTATAAAATTGGGGGGGGGGGGACGTGAGGGAGTGTGAGTACTATACAAGAAATCTAGTACTTGTGGGGTTTTGCAATACTGTACAAAGCACGTCGATTTAAATCATTCTCGGACCACAAAAACTATTTAAATATAACTATAAGAGTATTTCTAAACACATTTCAATGTTTTCTCTCAAAATTAAAAGTAGAAAGGAAAGGATAAGGAGAAAGGGATAAGCAGAAAAGAACGAGATCTGAAGAAGATCGTACTCACTGTTGTTGACATTTTGCGGGGTCTCGTAGCGTAGTTGTGTTTTACGTAATCAACATCAGTGTACACAATTTTGGCATGTAATTATGCAAATTTCGGTCTCCGGAATAATGTGTGTTATTCGTTCGGGATCTGCCGATCACTGCCGAGTGAGATTTCAATATGGAGACGATAGATTCATTACGCTACGTACGAAGATTTCAGAGAGCACGTATTTCATTATGAGAACCTCTACGTACTTGATATTACCCCAGAATTGCCTTTCAAATAGTATTTAATCAGTTGATATACATAAATGTCCCAGCACTTTTGTAAGAAAATTCACCCTCAGCTGCACTATTGTACGTTTAATTCGCTATACTATTATAATTTTTTTTTTTTTGTGAGAGATGATAATAAATGATCGTTTTACATGGATCTGATATAATTCAAATTTATTACTTTAGCAATGATATCGTTGTGAAATGTTCTGTCCCTCCAAATGAGGATACATGTGAAATGAGGATACATGTGAACGCGGTGTAAAAAACATAAAAGATTTCCATCAATCACTGATGCACCATTGTATACATTGTTTATTTATTTATCTATTGCAACCTAAATATTTCTTCCAAAATTAATCAAATTATTAAAGATGACAAGTACTGATTTTATTCTTACATGACAATAGTTGAAGTTAAGGATGAATACAAATTTTGCTGGGGAAATACGTTTTCTATGAATTTGATCCATATCCAACATGTTTATCATATGTCAAATAAATATTGATGTTGTGAGGAAATGCAGCATTGTGTCTTGATGTCAATGATATTATAACAAGTGTGATATATTTCATTTGCCACATGATTTGGGTTTTCATTTCCTGCAAAGAAAAGTAATCTTTTAAATAGTTTCTGATAACTCTTCTTTCATGAAATGTTTCACCATTTTTGTATTTTCACTTTCCTCCTGTAACTTTTGTCTATGCAATTCATTTACATCAAGTTGTGAACGCAATATTCTCAACAAGAATACTCCCTTAAGAAGCACATTTCATGAAATGATTTGACAATGACTCCTCAATTACCTGATGAAACGATGGATTGTCAAATCAGGTAGCAGACATTTGTTTAGTGCCTCATAAGTATACTATTATGTCATTGTTATTTTGTCACTTTGTGCGTTAATAATTCGTGGCGCTGTGAACTATGGGAGAGAATGGATTGCGAATGCGGTATCTTTATGAATAGTTGCAAATTAACGTGTATATGGAATACAAATGATCCCGATACGAGTGCCATGCTAGCAAATATGACCATGTAAACTGAATAGAATCCATCTTCAATTTAACGACTTCCTGGTTCTTGATCAAAGGATTGTTTACTTAATTAATATTTGATATCCGTTTACATATATATTGTATGCTTTTAGTTTTTCTCATATTTTTGTATATATATTTTTGTAATGACTTTAATCGCATTTTCAATTCAATATTATTATCAACAATGATGCCTGATCCATCACATTTTATTCAATGTATTGATAATGCCCCATTATACTTCAGATCACATTATGAATAATCCGCTGTTGTCAAACACGCTTTCCCTGCACAGTTTTTATATGGCGTGACTATGTTGCAGAAATATGTTTGGTTCTACACATTCCAGCTCTTTCTCAATGAAACAAAGTACAAGAATATATCAAAATGAAACAGCCGTTTCCTGAAGGTTACCAGCAACGCCATATACATCCTTGATCCAATCGGCTGATTTTAGACTGTAAATATGTTCGGGCTTTACATGTTAATCTCTTGCACCGTAATCAAACGTGGCGATATCAAATATTTAGTATTTATCCCTGACAGCGGCAATACCTTCCTCAGTATATGTATCTATTGTGCTAGTTCTAACTTTTTTTGGTGGTTGAAGAGGTTTCTGAGGTGGTTGAACTTCGGGTTCTGGTTGAAGAGGTCGATGGGGTGATGGAACGGTAATTTGGGATCAGAAACGAAACTACCACCCTCCCAATAACCATTGTGCATCACACAAGGCTTTGTCGAGTGTCTGACGTAAAATTCTTACCCTCAGGTGGAATTATCCTACACCAATGTATGTGAAGGATCACATTAGTCTTTAACTGCTGATAGACTTATGAAAGAAATATAATCCAAGGGTATAGAATAGAAATGTATTAAAATCTCTCTCTCTCTCTCTCTCTCTCTCTCTCTCTCTCTCTCTCTCACACACACACACATACACACACACATACACACACTCAGAAAACTACGAGTTCTTAATTAAAACAAATTTTATAATAAACTTTATATTTAATAAGAATTATTTCCTGAAGATATGTATGTTTTCTTTGATCAGATATGAAACGAATATTAGAGTCCGGTTGAAACAAAGCTGGCAAATACATATTAACATAAATTTAAAAGATTCATTTCCAAGCTGATCGATTCACACATTCCTTGCTCTCAGTCCCTTTTTATGCAACTCCCTCCAGGGCGCTGGCTGGATTTAGACCAGGGTTTAAACAAGCAAAAAATGATCTATCTATCTATCTATCTATCTATCTATCGTCATTATTTGAGGGCAAAGTAGTAATATATCCATTCATTATTAATTCTTTCACTTTCGTATCATTATATATCCCTCAGAGGGAACTAGACGAGCATCCACGAGCTTGTTGTCAAAATTATAGAGTGAATTAAATATCGATATATTGCTGATTTACTGTAACCATGGATACACACATACATACATGCATGCATGAATGCACACATACATACATACATGCATACATACATACACTAATACATACGTACATACATTCATTCATATATACATACATCTTCGGTTTTCCATCGTGTCCGATGATGACGCTAGCTGTGCATCCCACGGTGACTACGCATGTGGTTAGTGAGTACAAAGATGGATGTACACATCATAGTAGTACTAGTACAGTCACGTATTGGTTGCACAACAAAACCCGTGCAGGAGAAATTTTAAAGTGGGAAGCACAGGGGTGATCCCACTCTCTCGGCCGCGGAAGCCGGTTCGCAGTAGCACGGAGAATGGCTACGACTGAAGACTCCGTTAGCTGCAGTGGATGGCCATGACTTCATCGATTCCCTTGGTGCTCCACAACACCTTGCTGGTCCGTCATCATGGTATCGGCTAGACTATGATCTTTTCTGCCTAGTCAGCTGACTAGACTTTACTTTGAAGGGTAGGCAGATCCCTCTATTTAAGCCATAGGTGGGGCAGTGGTTGATGTGACGCCAGGGCTTGTCCATACACCGGTAGACCTGCACGCCACAAGTCTGGGGCTCACTGCTGCTCAGAGATCCCCTTCAGTTCAGCCTGGAGTCGAATGATGCCCAGTTACCGTGTGTTGCCACGAGGAGGCACTGCTGGAGTCTTGGCGGTGGAGAGGCTATGTACTGGCAGGGGAGGCTTACACACTCGGCTCCCCTTTTAGCCATTGTATGTTCAGGGCAAGCCAGCGGCAGTAGCTGGAAGAAAAAAGTGCAAGCACAAGCTATAACTACACTACTGCATTAGACGCATCGCATACACCCTGTGGCACTGTCACTAAATCACCACAAACATACATACATGCATGCATGAATACATACACACATACATACATACATACAGACAGACATTCGTACGTACGTACATATTTACATACATACATAAATACATACATACGTACATACATACATCCATCCATACATACATACATATGTTTACCTGTGTATAACAGATTCAAATATGTTGAAAATCACACTCACTCATGGATCTGTTGGTGACAAAGATATCTGAAGTAGTTACAGAGCAACGACGTGCATGGCGTAATATGTATAAATTGACATAACCAATGTTATTGACACATCCAAGAAGACCTGAAAAGCTCATTGGCGAATCCAGAGAATGGAAAGCGGCAGCAGGCAAAAGTTTCCGCGAGTCTCATTGTCCGTGGAGTCTTCTTTAATGTGCATTGTACCTTTGGGCGTTGACCAATGTATATTGGATAAATCTAAGTCATTGTCATACAACTCCACAAAAGAGAAAGAGGGTTTCTACGCGCCCCACATATTAGGAGCTACTTTCACTTGTCATATATCGACATGTATTTTAAAAGGTCTTACTATCAAACAATTTAAAGAGCATAATCTGTGCAATTCTGTCTGTGCAACAGATATGACCAGTTCAGCACTTTCTTGTCTCTCAAAACAGTAATACGCATTAAGTGACTATAACGATGGCATATCGTATGAAATACTAATACTGGGAACGTTTGGTGGCAGCACTGACAACTTGTTTTAATGACAAGTATCCCCATCTATATCCCTTATGTGTTACAAGAATGATAATATTAATATCAATAAGCAGCAGGCAGGGTGAACAGACCTTTTGTCTGAATCGTCATTTGTCTAAAACATAAGGTTCCTACGAATGGCTGAAAAAAAATAATGTTAATAACGCTAAACCGAACCTTCTAACCGATATTATTTCCAAATACGGTTGAAAACGGATAATAAATCTTTTGGGTTAGCTCATTTTTGTTATTTTATTTTTGACTTTTTGTTTTTATGTTATACTGGATGTTTAGTTTATTCTCCGGGTCAATTAATTTTGGTCGTTCACCCTGCCTGCTGCTATAAATTAACCAAAGATTTTATCTAAACCTATACGATACCTAGATCTCGAATCGTGTAAATTTATCGTTATAAATCCAAATGGGATAGCTTGTGCTTGAGCAAAAAAGTTTTTGAATTTGATCGGGTCCATATCTCCTGAACACCAGTTGTAATAGATATATTTCTGTGTGCACTTATCTACGCCATTAAATACAACTAAAATATTGCAGTTGTCTCTGATCACCTTCGGTATATGTACGTATCGTTGAGTGACGTATATAACGTCTGTATTTTTGTGTCTACCTTTGGAAAATATCGTAGCTTGATTTGTTTGTTTATCCATCATCACGTCGTCATATACTACTAAATTATTAATAAATCTATCTAGGTCATCTACGGACGGTGCTTTATTAATATCTGTTATAAAATCAATAATATCATTATCTTCACCTTCTTCATTAATTAATTTCGCTTTCTCATTAAAATCCCTGAGTACATCGTAGCATTGTTGATCATCTGCAGTTGGTGCTACTAAATACAGTTTACTCCATCTCAACCATCTCATTATTAAATTTAATAATAGTTGTGTTTTACCTGGTCCAGATGGACATATTATAATCATTCTGATAGAATTTGGTAATGCTGGATGATGTTTTACTGGTTCCTGTTTTCGTGTCGCTGAAAAGTCAATTATATCCATATAGTAAATAATATGAGTCTATATTGTGTTCGATGTAGAGCATCTACACCCACTGCTGAATTAACAACGATAACAACGAAGAATAAACGACGTGCTCTGACAGGCAAATGTGTAAAATATGGCACGAAGAAATACAAATTTGTTTCCATGACTAAGTCAGGAACAAAGACAGGTGGAGATATCGCCGCTTCATTAAGGAAATTACCAGGAACTCCATAGGCTAAATACCCCGGTGAGAAACATCTTCCTGGATATAACTATTGTGGTCCTGGAACTCGACTTGATATCCGACTTGATGATCAAGATCAACCAAGATCAGGAGAGTATCCAATAAATAAGATTGATCAAGCGTGTCATGTTCATGACGTTGCGTATAAAAATAAAGATTTACAACAACGGCATCTCGCAGATGTAAAATTGATTCACGCGTTAAATTCTATACCTAATAAATCTGTTAGAGAAAAACTCGCTAGTTTTCTAGTAAAAACTGCCATGAAAGGTAAAATAATGTTAGGGGCTGGTAATTAATTATATGACTCCTAAGAGTCTGTTTATTATAGCCCAAGAGGATATTGGAGAGGCAGATCAGCGATTACTAAACTTGCTGAAGCAGCAAAAGTCTCACGTTCTGTTGCTGCAGCGTGGTTAGCACAACAGGCAATATGACAAATTTATCTACCACCACCTAAAAAATTTCAGTACGCACATTTTGATGTCAGCGTCCCTAATAAGGTTCATCAAGCAGATATTTTGTTTTTACCACACGATACCATTAAAATTAGCAGACGTCAATCACGCACGTACAAATACGCATTAACTGTCGTCGATGTTGCAAGTAGATATAAAGAAGCGGAACCATTATCAACAAAGACAGCATCTGAAGTTGCATCTGCGTTTGAGCGAATTTATCGACGTGGTGGTCTACGATGGCCACAATTATTACAAGTTGATCCTGGCAAAAAATTTCTTGGTGCGGTGTTATCGTTGATGAAAAAACATAATGTTAAAATCAGACGAGGACATACTGAAATTCATCGTGATCAGGCAATCATTGAACGATTTAATCGAACACATGCTGAGCGGTTATTTGGATACCAATATGCAAAGGAAATATCTACTGACTTTAAGTCCGGGGAGAGATCTCATGAATGGGTTGCAAGGTTACCAAGTGTGATAGCTGCATTAAATAATGAAATTACTCATTCAACTTCCATGAAACCTTCTAATGCGATCACAAAAAAATATATACAAATACAAGGCCGTGAATCTTTCTCTCAGCCAGTATTAGGTAATGTAACTGTAAGATATTTATATGAACCTGGTGAACTTGAAGGTGGTAAAAAAAGAGCAACTGATCCTATCTGGAGCGTGACTACACATACAATTTCTAGCGTGGTTAGATCCACTGGTAGACCTCCAATCTACAGACTAGATTCAACTGCTCCTTAACGTGGATTTGTACGTGAACAATTACAAGTAATTCCTAAAGACATACAATTACATAACCAGAACCTCTACGTCGATTACATTCAAGACAGGTCAGCATCACATTATCACGTGTATGACCAAGATCACTATTAATTCATTCTGTCGTTGTTTTAGCGTTATAATAAATTCAGTATCAATATCAAAGTCACGATTATTGTTTTTTCACATTGCTTATAACCAGATAGTTTTTTTCTTATTACGTCATTGCTAACATTTTGATCATTATTTTCTGTAAAATTCATAATAACCCTATGTAGTTGATATATTCTTCTGACTCGAGAAACTGCGAGATAGACTAAATTTGACCATTCGATCCGATCATCTACAATCCAGATATTTGTATCTGATATGGTTAACCCCTGTGACGAATGAATCGTTATAGCGTTATCCTAACGTCCACGGTGATTTATTCATACTCAGCGCATTCTCAACAACATTAATATCGACTAAAATAATATCATTCAAGACAAGATTCTGTATTCCACCACCAGGAATTTCAACATCAATATTCTGTCGTCGAGTATCTGCTGGGCGATAACCTAATGGTACAGGTGGATCTGAAAACTTTTCTTTATGTAACAGAAATAATTTCTCCTGTAGTTCATCACGAACTATCTTTCTACTTGCTACTATCAAATCAGCGGGATTCCATAAACTCAGAAAATCATTCATTGTAGTCTCTGGAATTACTCCTCGCATTATTTCACATTGTATTTTATCTGGCTGTAGTCTGATTAACCTTTTAAACTCCTTCAGCGGTTCGTCAATAGCTCTATGGTCATCATTTATTTCTTCATAATAATCTACGTTATTCTTCAGCCATTCATGTGGAGACTGTCCAATAAAGGGTGGTGGTTGACCATGATCACCATACATTATTACAGCAGTAGTCTTTGTCAATACCCAATCGAGAAATGTTTTTAATATTTCTAACGACACCGTGTCTACCTCGTCCCATATAATATATTTAGGTATATATTTCTCACCCATTCGTTCAGGAGTCCATGTGTCTCCACACCATCTGAAGAAACTATGGTATGTACATGATTTTACTCCTCGTTCTTTTATTTCCCTGGCTAATTTATATGTCGGTGTCAAAACAATTATATCTGAATTATTATTCATGAATAATTTAATCACACGTGTTGTTTTACCTGAACCACCGCATCCGTTAAGATAAACAGTTTTATGTCTAGCCACAGGATCATATACAGATGGTGCTGATGACTTTGATACTTGGTTATTATTTTTGTAATATATTTCCTTAATTTCAACGTCGGCAGATTCAGAATAACTAATTGTATTTTCTTGTTTTATTCTCCATGATCCCCATTCACCATTACCAAGTAGCGGTTTTAACAAATCTGTATATTTTTTATTATATAAAACGAATCCGTGGCGACTCTGACAGCATCACGAGGAAAACTATTTATCATAGACAGTAGATTTATAGAAACATATGCCAACATCGATGATCTTAAATGAGTAAATTGCGGTGAGTCACCATCAAGATAGCTCACAATTGTACCTAGTTTGGTTCCGTCTGATAAATAAGCATTACTCCGATTTATAAATGTGTTGTTTTCCGTTGTATCAGCGATTATAAAATCCGAGTTCAGCATCGTCCATAATCAATCTTGTACAGTGTCTTTTATGATCATATGCTCCTCCTTGAGTAAATTTACCAATTATCTTTCTACCAAGATCTTTTGCAACTTTGTCATCGCATTTACGTATATTATTAATGTCATCTTCGTTGAGATCAGGAAATTCTTTCCTGGCATCATCGATATTAAATCTATTTGGTTCTGGTAACCAAACTTGGTTTTGTAACCGATACGATATAATTGCTTCACTCACCTTCAATAATGTTAAAATTCCAACATCAAGCATATATCGCAATAGTACTATTGGAACCCAAAATTTTTCTAAAAAAATGTCTTCCAAACCAAGCATAAGTAATCGGATGGAGATTTTCTGCAAACTCAAATGATTCTACATGAGCAAATCCGGTTAAGTCAAAATCTGGTAATGGTCCGTTTATCGCAACTCTGGTCATCTCATGTGATGGATGACCAAATCTCTTAAAGTATTCAGAACATTCTCCGTATCCAAGAAAACTCCCAGGATAACATGCTACCATATCAACGGATATAACGTCATTATACTTATATTTAATATTCCACAATCCTCCGTGTCCATATTCTACGCAGCTTTTATGGATATCTTCAAGAAATTCCGATCGTGTTGGTTTCCATAAATTTTTCTCCTGAGCAAAGTGAGCCGCTACAGATGGAACTGTAAAACAATTATTTAATAATTCTCCAACCTTGATATCGTCAGAAGTATATTTCAGCGCAAGATGTTCCATTTCTACATGAAGAGATTCTGTACGGTAAATATCACCATTAGGCCGTACAAACTGATCATAATAATCATATTCTGAACTTTGAAATAACCAAACAGATACAGGATCGTTTTTACTGATATTTTTCATAAAATCAAATATATGACCATCATAAAATTTAACCGTTCTGTCTCGTGGAAATATTGTTACAGCATTAGTCCACGCATGTGCATTATGATCAATAATATCTATCGGAGCTCCTCTTGATCCATATTTTGATTTATACAAAATCTCTCCGGTTAACGTCTTCACTGTTATTGGAAATTTTAATAATTTTCCTAGTTTACCAACATCTTTAATAGATGCTCCAGTATCTTTAACTGATTCTGCCCACGTATTAATTTTTTTACGTCGCAAATCTGTTAAACCATTACCACGTATCGCATTTATGAAATGTTCTGTAACTCGTTCAGCTACACAGTTTATTCTTGACTCTGACAGTCTCATTGGTTTGAAATCCCCAACGTTAGGTTTATTATTCAGCGGATATATTGCATATACAACCGCAGTAACGGAATATGCGCGTTCATAATACGGTTTGTCAACACCGGTTAGTATTCCGGGTTTAGATTTATTACTCAAAAGAACAATATTATTTCCTGACTGTATGCAGACTGGATCACGCTTGTCACGAATAATCCAAGTATCTTCTTCTGTATTTACAATAAATTTTATTAAAATAAAATATTTTTGATCATCAAGGTGATTAATAATTGCTTTTCCTCGCTTGTCATTCATCATATTAATAACATTTCCGATTCTGAATGTTGACCATACATGAGCCGCACCACTATTACGAAATTCATTCTTTGCTTCACGGATACGTTCGGTTATATCCTCATTTGTTAAAGCCATATCTTGCATCAAAGTACTAAATTTATATTCTGATAGTCTATCAAGATCAAATCTAGGTCTATAAGGTTCAACTTTGGATAATTCATTATCCATTATAATTAAGACAAATATTTAAATTAAATTTTAGTATATATATAATGATTGAAACAAAGAATAAATGTGCTTGGCTCAAAATTGGATATACTTCTCCTTGTAACAAAACATGCGTGAATGAATTCTGCTACTACCATATGCAAAGCGTTAAAAATGGGATTCTGGGACCAAAACCGTGTGTGCATTGTGGAGTTGGAGTCAGAGGAAAAACTCAGTTATGTGTGAAATGCGGCGGTAAAAAATATAGAGAATTAAAACGATATTATGACAACAAAAAAAAAATAATACATCGTCAGGTAAATCTCCTATAAAAACCGTAGAAGATTATCTGGCCAGATTTCAAAACAATGATTTAGACAAATAATATTATATATATAAATGGAGCAAAACGAATTTGTGACACATCCTATAATAAAAAGTTATGAAGCGTCTCGAGATGGTGTGATCAGACACTGTAAATCAAAAAACCCAGTCGGTAGTGTTAATAATACTGGTTATTTTAGATTTCGTGCTGGAAATAAAAATTAATACTCTCATATAGTCATCTACGAGTGTTATTTTGGAGTCGTTAAAAATGGACTTGTGGTTGATCACATTGATGGAAATCCCAAAAATAATCATTTATCTAACCTGCAAGCTATTACACAGAGTCAGAATTCTGCACGTGGAAATACTGGAAAATGTAAAAAGTTTTGAAGAAGATCTATTAAATCCGTAAATAGAGAAACAGGCCAAGAAATCACTTTTCCATCAATTAGTGCAGCTGCCAAATATTTTAGCATACATCCACGATCGGTACAATTTGTCGCAAATAAAACATACAAATCTGCATATTCAATAAAATATGATCAGTCGATAATATTTGAATAGATCTAACTCTGTACTCTTAATAAATAAATATTTTTTTTTTAACACTGTATATAGTTCGACTCTATCAATTTTGCCAGGGGTACCTTCACTGTCGCTGCTCTCAGTGTCACTTTCATTTTTGACAGAATCAAATAACATAATCTTTCTCAATTGCATTACACGATTATCCATAATCTTTTTTCTTTCGTATTCACGAGACAATTCGGATCTGATATTTTCGATCGAACGTGCAAGAGGTGCAAATAGCCTAACCTGTTTGTCATTTACCATTGCCAAGGATTCTAACATAGACTGATAAATTAATTTTACGAATTTATAATTGGAAGGTATTTATTTTCAAATTTTAGTTGTTTTAATATTTCATAATCGCATAATATTTTCTCAGGATTGAGGTTATCAGCGAGATTTATTCCGTCATGTTTTAATTTTTTAATAGCGTAAATAATAGCATTAAGATTTTCTTGGTTCATTATATAATAAATATTTCTTTAAAATAAAAATAATAATCAGTTTCTGAATAATTCTAAATCATATTATAAAAAATGTAGTCCCCATAACCCTATGTGAACCCCTAGATTGCCAAACAACATTCTATCAGGCTCAGAAGGTCAGAGGGGACTGTTCTGAGGATGATTATGATTATATATACAGATGCTTATGATTTATATATACATATGATTATGATTATATATACATATTATGATTAGATTATATATACATTATGATTATGATTATATATACATATGATTATGATTATATATACATATGATTATGATTATATATACATATGATTATGATTATGATTATATGTACATATGATTGTATGAACATGAATATATACAAATGGTGATGATTTTGATTTTGATTTTTTGGCACAACATATGATTATATACAGATGCTTATGATTTACATATACAGATGATTATGATTTATGATTATATACAGATGCTTATGATTTATATATACAGATGATCTTATCCTAACTTATCCTAACGGGGGATTTATCTACGTCCAACAGATTTTATACAACTCCCCCCCCATACAAACCCCGGGAGTGTAAAAGTACACCCATCACGTGGTTACATGGTGGGAAAGTTGTATTATTTTTCTGTTGGGTTTCGTACCCCCAATTATAAATAGCATCCGTCGCCAAATGCAAGATAATATATCTTTAGCATTTTTGGAGACTCGAACACGCGAGAGTCTGCAGAACTTCGATCTATGTCCAAACGCCTTATCACTTCGGCCACCGCTCTCTTATCAATATACAGTTAAATTTAAATATATAAAACTATTTGCGCTGTCTCACATGTGATTACTCTGGACTTGTATTACTAATAGAATGTAGAACTATAGCGTTAATTTACTTCAATTTTTCAAACATAATTCATAAATTAATTGCACATTACATTTTCTGTATGAGTTATCGTTCGTTAAGGTCAAAATACATGTGTTAGAGCTAAAAATAACTTTACGCACTTGTATAAACCGACATGAATTTAAGGTTATCAGAGTTAAAAGATGCATCAATATCCCTCTCTGTTACAAATTACTTATTCACTAACAGCTAATTGCTTACAGAAAACAAATAAATCACCAAATAATTAACGAAAAACAAGATATATTCGTTGTCTGTAAATCGAACGTAGTAGTAAGGGAAATAATCGTTTAATTTACTCCGCAGCGAGAGAGAGCAGAGTTATCTCGCTTTATTGCAATGTACAATTGCTTTAATCATAGGAATTGATTATTATTCAGATTGTAGTAAACTGCCCATCAGATAAAGAAATTTATGACCATTTCATTAACAATAGAACCTATTTACCCATCAGATCGAGAAATTGTAACTATTTCATTAACAATAGTACCTATTTACCCATCAGATAAAATAATTTCTAACTATTTCATATATTTACCCATCAGATTAAGGAAAATCAGATTATTTCAGAATCAGATTATTTTTTCCCCTGATTATATCAGGAAATGTTTACTCAGACGTTCTATGAGCGTATATATAGATTAATATACAGTAATTCCCCTCTATAATTCAAAATGTATCCTGTCTGGTCAGTAAGTTTGAAATTTATTCTTGACAATAATGGATTATGTACACGTAGATAAACTGGATTAATTGGCTCAGATACAATTAACCACCCGGGCGGCACTTGAGGACTAAATGCATATAATATATACCCTTGTTGAGCTTGAGTGGATTTTTCAAGATCTACTTGATAACTGCCATCAATTACGTCACATACTAGACTGACCGCGATCGTTGATGTTATATTAACAATACCAGGTGAGATATGGCGGCCTCCACCATGTGGATCATTATTATATTTAAGAATGGTTGGTGTAGGTATTAATTTTTTCCATGAATCACATATTCTTTTAAAGTGTTCATCAATAAGATCATTAACTGATTTCTTTAGCTCTTCAGAGTTAAATCCCGGAATTACAAATGTTGGTAGCTGTTCTTCTGTAATTCCATAATGTTTAAGAAATACTGTTTTAAATAAACGTTTATAACTTACACGCTGAATAGGACCGTCTTCATTAACTATGTAAGTATTAAGAAATCTATCTGCCGGTGCATTTAATGTTTCTTCTCTGTCAACGATAGCCTTATTTACATATTCTAAGTCTGATGCAACTTGATTCAAATGTTGTATTGTTTCAACTATTTGATTTTTTAAGTCATCGTTGTAGGAAGTGCTGATGCTGGAAAATAAATTTCTTAGCTCATTCAGTACACGTCCATGTTCAGATTTAATTGGTCTTGATTTTGAGTTAATTTCTTCAATGTTAATTGTTGCTATCCTTGTTGTACCTTTACCCCGAACGAAATCTATAAAATGATTATAAGTTTTATAACCACGATAAGCATCCGGAATCTCTATAAATGGATAAGCTTTTCGATATTCTGGAAGTTTTATAAATTTTTCAACATCTATAACGAAATCAGATCGTTGTGGTTCTGGTGGTCCTTGATAAAATGGTTCAACTTCAGGCCATCCTAATACTGATCTAATCGAACTTTGATAAATATCTACAGAATAATCAGGGGAATTTATTTCAATCACCGCTGATAATGTTGGTTCGTAAACAGTAATTGCTATTTTTGATTCTTTTCCTGTAATAGATTTAATTCTACGTTGAAACTCATCATTAATCTGTTCTATTTGATAACTGCCCGTTGGAATAGCAACTACTTGCCAATCAGGAGTTCCATCAGGCTTATTCTTATTAGCGAATACCAGCGAATTATTTGGCTGTAGTCCACCAAATGGTTTTGATCTAATATTTGGCCAGCTATAATAAACTCGCAATTGTGCTAATGCTATTTCTTTTGCAGGAATTGCGGTTGGAAAGTTAACGCTAAACTCAGGATTGGTCGAACTTAATGAGATCATCGTAGTTTTTGACGGAGTTGTATTAGTGACGATCTGCTGAAGTAGCTCTCTTGAGTCAGTCATTATTATTGTTATTATTGCTATTTAATTATCCGATTTTTTGTCGATATCACCAAAATCATTAGCGATCACCTTAAACGTGTCATCATAGGTTTTCATCATCATTGCGAACTCCTCATCAGATATTTCACCATCGTTGACACATGAAGAAATATACGAGGATAGTTTAGAACATGCAGCTGTAACCGTGTGTAATTTAATCATATAATCGTGCAATTTAGTATTTGTACAGGTATCTATCTTTTTAGCGATAATACCGAGAACACCAGCAATAGTCGTTGATGCTGAAACAATGATGGTTACAACAGCAGGTGCTGTCATCGTCAATGTTGATAATAATAATCCTGTTCCA
Organism: Megalonaias nervosa; assembly: GCA_016617855.1. Taxonomy (NCBI): domain Eukaryota; kingdom Metazoa; phylum Mollusca; class Bivalvia; order Unionida; family Unionidae; genus Megalonaias; species Megalonaias nervosa. The sequence continues at coordinate 18,695 of JAECUM010008289.1, read as the reverse complement.
GCAATAACAGCAGAAACCGAGTAAACAACTACATCAATAACAACTATACGCCTTCGATATTTTTTCATTTTTATGTCATAATAATCGATAAAATCTTTTAGTTTAGTCAGACGTTCACATACCTGATTGCATCTGTAACGTTGAACGTCGATACGAGGCTGATGTTGGTTCATTATTATTTTATTAAGTGACTAATTGTGGTGTTTCAGCTACAAATTCCAAACACCACCAGTAAGACGTTGCGATTATTGTTTGATCATCTGCTTCCAGTAAAAATATTTCTTCAGCATCTTTATTTAACACTATAGATACAACTCCAGAAAAAGCATCGGTTGAATGACGCCACGGAAATGTTGTAGTATAAATTTTAAACTTTGCAGAGCTAAAGATAGACAGTCTATACACACCAGTAACCTCTGCGGTATATTTGATAGTGTTATTTTGCTGTGACCATGTCGTTAATCGTGATGCTACTGTATATACGATATTTTTAATTTGTCCGTGTGGAATTTTAATCAGATGAGTTTTTTGAACAATATTTGGTATTCCACTGATAATATCATTGAGTTTCATGTTAACTTCGGTTAGTTTTATGTCAACGGTTGGTTGTTCCCCAAAAAATCTTTAATGGTTTTGTTTATATTTCTACGAAAATTTAAGAATGTTTCTACATGTTTAGAAAAAGTAGCATTGAGTGTAATCATTTCATCACCGATTGTTTTTAACGAAGTTGTCATAGGAATTTCCTTATCATCGACGTATTTCTTCGTTGCAGCATCAAAATCTAATTCTGGTGTTCTAAGATTATTAATGCCGTTATTATTCATGTTGAGAAATACACGCATTATACCGCCGTTGACTAATACGTACTTAGATTCTTGATCGTCGACATATTTCTTTGTTGCGGCGTCATTATCTGCGGCTGAATTTCCAAGACCTGTAATTTTATTTCGGTTCATGATAATGTCTTCCGTGAATGAATCACCAGCTTTCTTAATATAATCGTTGACTGACGTACCGGAATCTTGTATTTTACCCTGATCAGTAAAAGTAACGATATTATTAACAACCGCATTAGGAACTCGTATAAGTACATCTGGCAGTTGTATATTACTAGTTTTTAATCGTCCTTCCTTATCCTGAAAAACAACTACTTCATTTTGATCAACACTGGTTATGTTTAATAAATCGTCAATCTCATTTCTGAGCTGATCGAGAGTTGCGTATTTAGATAAATCAGCTTGCTGCTGAGCTTTACCACGCGAAGATCTTCCGTAAATATCTACCATAATATTTATTAATGTCTGTTTAAATGTGACGTCGTAGCATATTCATGCACAACTTTGTGAGGTGGTTCTGTTGATTTTGATACAGCATCAAGTACGTTAAGTACTTCTCGACCACATATTGGTGGATCCGTTAATGTCTGTGTAGGTAACGTTGAATACCAGATTGGAATACTTTGATCGCCGCTAACATACTTTAAGAATTCTTTTGGTGGAGCTAGTCCATATGAATCAAAATAAATAATTCCACGTGGATCAATTACATGTCCAACCCAGTGTGTGCCTGGTCCAGAGTTTTTGTCGAGATTAATAATACCTGATTCAATATTGTTTGGTTTTTTTGGTAATTGATCACGCATAAAAACACCTCTGAAGTTTTTTATTTTTAATTTTTTAGCAGCATCGAGTGAATCAAAATTGGACATAGGCGATATCAGTAAACTGTCGCTGGTAATCTTAGGCCTTTTCCGTACCATGAATGTGGGGTCCCTGGCAATCTTAGACCGCGACCGTATGCTGGGCCTAATAATCTTAGACGACCCGGCTGTGGTACGTTTGATGCTCTTAGACGTCTTCCGTGTTGTTTTGCCCGTGATCTTTTTTTGAGCTTTCTGCGTGCATAATTCCCTGACCCGTTGCTTCCTTTAATGCCATTTCAGCAGCGGTTCCAACAGCGCCTAATGCAGCTGCTTTTGCAACAGCTGGGGCTGCAGCGGCTATTAATGCTGGTATAGCTGCGAGAAGTGGAAATATACCACCCGTCTTAGCGATGTCTTTAATGGCACCCGCAGAAAGATTAAGTTTTATACCTTTATTTGATTTTTTGGCTTCATTGAAATTTCTAAACTGACGCTTGGTCAACGATAATTTATTTGCACCGCTCATCTGTTCTTTCTTTAGCGATATTTTTATTCCACAGTTATTTTTTTATACTGATTGTAGCTTTTTAATCTGACCAGGAGTCAGACTAACACTAACGTGATTATATGACATTATAATATTATGAGCGATCTAATTACATGTTTGGAAAATATTTACATATTTTCTACTGAAGCATCAACGACTCTCATTCGTCCACCAACACCTTCAAGTAACATTGATTTATCGCTGAGTATAACAGCGATTGCTCTGTAATTGGCAATAGCTCCTATTGTCACACGAGCTCGAAAATGTATATCTACAACAGATTGTCTGGTTAAATCGAAATGTTCAAGCGAAAAGTAATAAATTGGATATAAGGTTGTAAAATCCAGCTGTGATATTTGTAAACCAGTATCAACATTTTGATCACGCCCCATGAATGTCATTAATCGATGGTAAGCACATGCTACATGATTTTGATCGAAATTCAACAAAATATCCTCGGATGGTTCTTGATGTCCATTTATTCTTAAGGAAACCTCGGAAACACCAAGATTATCAAATATCATAATGCTGCGTGTTTGATCATCCACCCGTGCAGCATCTTGAAATGGAATAAATATATGTCGTGGTGCAGAAACACCTTGCTGAGAAGCTATATGCCATGTAAATAAACCATTAATATTACTCTGGATAGCATCTGTGGTCATTGTCAACCATGATAACGTTGATTTACCACCTTGACCCATAAAAGAGAGTAGACGATCTTCTTCAGATATTGATGGAGTCATCACTGGCATCCACAATGAAAGTTTTGTCAGAATTACTTTACCAGCATCACCAATAGGTCGCCATATTGCATCATTGTCGGTTGCTTTTCGTACAAGTACAACTGTATGCTTAGCTCCAAAAATAACTTTTCTGACGTTTCTGCAAAATCCAAATATATGTGAAAGTGGAATTGAACATGAAAATGTTCTTCTGTCACCTTTTAACATTGATCGACGTGCTGCAAATCCTAAGTTAAATTCTGGAATAGCACCATGAACCACCGGATTTACATCAACGTCAGCGGCGTCGGCGATGTTTCTTGGTCGTCTTATATCATATTGTCTGTTATCGGAGTAATTAGAAGTATCCTTTACAAACATCATTGATGGACCAGTTGATCTTGAATAATCGTCGCTGTATCTTGCAAGGCCAAGTATTGTCGTTGCAACGTCAACGTCTTTCTGAATTGATTCAATATTTTTTCTGTCAATCATGTACGTTGCGCTGTCAAATAACGCCATAATACTATTATTAACAAAACCAACCCTAACTTCAGCTCCATATGCTACTGGTGCTACAAGAGCAGCGTTATTTAAAATTTCACCTTCTACTTCAATAAATGCCTCAGCGGGTAAGAAATACCTACTTGTATCCTGAACTTGAAGTTCAATTCTCCCACGCTGATCTGGAATTCGTGCGTCATAAGAATAATATTGATAATCACGCACAGACTAATCTCTGAGTACTGGTGCGTCCATGTCAAATGCTGGATCAGATATGCGCTTGAACATCTTTATTATATTTGCTATCGTCTAACACGAAGACCACTTCCTGCTATCAGACTAGCGGTTATATTTTTTCCTTTTTCTGACATTGGTACACTAGCCAACTCTGTTAGTTTTTGATTCGCAGCTTGATTTATTTTTTTTACAAATATTTGCTGGCATCACGTCGGTACTTGGTAATTTTACTGGTTGAGGTTTTCCTCGTATTAATCGTGCTAGTCTATCTTTGATCGCTGAGATTGCTTTACTAGCAACATTACCCACAGCACCAATACCTTTTTCACGAACAACATCAATAGCTTTCATTCCCAGTTGCTTTACAACCGGTATTGCTTTTGGGGCTTTACTTCTAAATAGACCCTGAACAACATCACCTAGTCCATCTCCGTAGGTTGTTTTGTATACTGGTAATCGTGAATTTATTACCCTGACCATGGTAGGTCCACGTTGAGTACTATGTACGATCATTTTATTATAGTAATTGTATTTAATTACGTACTCAGTCGCTATAATAATCATCGGCAATTTCATTAATGAGAGAACGATAAATATCAGCATCCATAACGCCACCGGTAAATAATCGTCTGCAAATATCAGCTGCTTCATGAATTATTTCTGGAGAATTATTACCAGCTCGTTTTCCTCCGATGAGGATTTCTAATCGTTCAACATCAGCAAGGACATTATTAGGACAGGTAATAAGACCACTTCACTGATTAGTAAATCCACTTCCAGTTGCGCCAGGATCTTGATATTCTTCTTCCTCCTTTTCCTTTTTGCTTGGTTTCTGTTGTTTTGAAGATTGTGGTAATGGTATTCGTGATTTTGGAGATTGTATAGACATTAATTTTTTTGGCGATGATATATCTCCGAATGATGGATCTTCTTTAGCCTCTTCGACTTGTCTCATAAAAGTATTAAAATCATCTTTATGTTTACCGGTGATTTTAGATATACCACGAGATTGTCGAAATATAATAGGAACCCATTTATTTTCAGAAACATTAGCGGTGTCTGAATCTAATAATTTATCACGTTGTAAATATCCTGTTGCAGCGACCGCAACAACGTTTTCTTTAAGTAGTCTACGACCATATTCGGTTAATTGGGCTGGTTTTGATTTTGGTTTTGGCGTAACAAGATCCATTACGTCACCGACCTCCTCACGAACTTTGTCAATGCCCTCAAGTACTTGTTGTACTTCTTCTTGTAGTTGTGGTTGAGCAGCAACTATTTCAGCTGGAAGTCCCCGTAAAATCCTTTTTGTCTGTTTTGTTCTTTCTGCTATTTTTCCGGTTGCTTCAGCGGTTTTCTCTAACGTTGGAGGAAGACCTTTAGTGGTTTCTGTAATAGGTTTAAATAATTGTTTTGTATCCTCTTCAAATTCAACTTGAGATTCCTGACGTGATTGTAGTTGTTGCTTAACAGAATCACGAACAGGTAAATATTTTTTAATTGCCTCTAATCGCTCTCGAGCTAATTTAGCTGAATGTGGTTCTCCAATATTCATTATTGATAATATTATTTATACTGGATATTTAATTTATAGCAGCAGGCAGGGTGAACGACCAAAATTAATTGACCCGGCGAGTAAACTAAACATCCAGTATAACATAAAACCAAAAAGTCAAAAATAAAATTAAAAAAATGAGCTAACCCAAAAGATTTATTATCCGTTTTCAACTGTATTTGGAAATAATATCGGTTAGAAGGTTCGGTTTAGCGTTATTGACATTATTTTTTTTTCAGCCATTCGTAGGAACCTTATGTTTTAGACAAATGACGATTCAGACAAAAGGTCTGTTCACCCTGCCTGCTGCTCAATAATTATATTTTTTACGTAAAATTTCCTAAAATCTTGATGCCTGCTTGAAAAATGACAAGACCGCAATGCGGAGCTTACATCGTTTCATTTAGACCTAATAGTTGATAAATTCCCAGTTGCGGAATCGGGTATCGTTGCCTACTTGTGCGTTCTCTATCAGTCCACCCTAAAGTGAGACACAATTTGAAGAATCTCGAGGGTCTCTGATGATGTCCAGTGCAGTTGTTAAAAAGATTGCTAATAGTATACTTGTTAATGTGATTTGTGTGGGTATTCATTCGTTTTCTGAAGTACGTTGCCTCTAAAACATTATGGATTTTATTGATAGAAGAAGTTTTGTTTCAACACTTTAGGTTCTGATTGATAGTAAAGCTAAATCCTGTTACAGAAGATCGCAACGATTTGGTCTTGGGCATATCATAGTAGGGTAAGCAGTGTTGGTTTATGCCGTTGTATGAACCTGCATATATGATGTCCCAACTAACCTAATCAGATTTTGATGTAGAGTTTAAATTCTGCGGTACCCATCCGTATGAGCTTCTTGGAATATGTACATCAGACGTTCTAAGGACTGAATATGGTGCCATTCTTTCTGACTCAACTATTGCCTATTTAGAGGATTGGTGTGACAAGAGGGCATTTCTACTGTAGGTTTGAAGTTTTATTCATATCATCATCAATGTATTGCTATGTATATCTATATTTTTGTAACTCTTGGTACATGATAGTCACTATTATGTGTAGTTTTTATTCATGACAATAAATTGTACTGATCATCTATAGTCAAGATATTAGATAGTTAATGTTTGTACAGGAGTATACAATTCTGTTGTAAGATATCAAGACTGTAGATTGCTTAGGATCTATAAATATTTTACACAAATGGGTTGACGTATGAATTCCAATTTAATATGAACACAAACATCATTCCCTTATTAAGCACCATTTACGAAATGTATTCAGAATGATTCGCAATAGAACCGATCCTATGGAGATGTTTGCTACCCTAAAACCCGCTTTTATTTCGCAGATTATTTTTGATGTGATCAAGTGTCGAAATCATGCCCGACATTGTATTTTTACTTCAATGCTATGATGCCTCGTGTGACATAAAGTTTTCATAGCCATATGAAGAATGGGAGAGTAGACATAGGTTGATTTGACTGCGAATATAGTATTTTGTTGAATATTAAAAAGCGTATATAGAATCATCTTATTACGAGTATTGGTGAAAATAAAATAAGGTCAACACACAGTATACGACTCCTTGAGAGATCATCATCCAATCATGACCTGCCTTAGCAGGCTCGCAGTTGGAAAATCTGAGTGTAATCACAGATAATAATTCACGAAGCAACAAACATCTTTCCTATAATTCACCAAAAGAATGTGTGATCTTTAAACAGCACAAAGTTTGCATTTTTAATACTCTTTCAGCAAAGATTTTGTGGGATTTTACTGACTAGACACCATTTGGGATAATTTTCTATGTAATTCCTCTTAAATAGTTGATATATCCTAACATAACCTAAGGCAGGCATGTACAACCTGCAGCCCCGGGGTGGATCGAGTTCACCTGGTTGTATCCGATTATTTTAGATCATACATTTTACCTTTAAAAATAGCTATCCAGCCGGCGCCCTGGAGTGAGTTGCACATACCGGACTGAGGGCAAGGAGTGTGTGAATCGATCATCTTGGAAACGGATCTTTTAAATTTATGTTAATATGTATTTGCCAGCTTTGTTTCAACCGGACTCTAATATTCGTTTCATATCTGATCAAAGAAAACATACATCTCTTAGGAAATAATTCTTATTAAATATAAAGTTTATTATAAAATTTGTTTTAATTAAGAACTCGTGGTTTTCTGCGTGTGTGTGTATATATGTATGTGTGTGTGTGTGTGTGTGTGTGTGAGAGAGAGAGATTTTAGTAAATCTATACTACATACCCTTGAATTATATTTCTTTCATAAGTCTATCAGCAGCTAAAGACAAATGCGACCCTTAACATGCATCGGTATAGGATAATTCAACCTGAGGGTAAGCATTTTACGTCAGACACTCAACAAAGCCTTGTGTGATGCACAATGGTTATTCGGAGAGTGGCAGTTTTGTTTTTGATACCGAATCACAGTGAGGGGTTATTTATGTCCCATTCTTGAAAGGAAAATGAGGGTCAAAGTTACAAAATATTATTGTAATTACTGATGTAACTTTAAAACATAAACAAAAAACACACACACAAAAAAAATCGGATGAACATATTCGCAAATTAACATAAATAGTAAAAATGTTCTATTTAAACTGAGAATTTTAGTGTATACTTGAAAAAATGTTAAAGCAGATATTAATTTTAGCAGCAGAGGGGTGAATCAACTTTTTCTTGGGACCAACTTACCTGGGCCTCTTTAAGGCCCCGATTTTACATCCGGGCTTGGAATAATGCTGAGATGTTAATTGCCAAAATCCGATCCGATTCTTGCATGTAAGTCGAGGGGTGATCCGACCATATTTTAAAACCAAATCTCCACGAAGAAGCCATAAAGATCCGAGAAAAAATATTACAACAGATAAAAAATGGCCCAGTACTCCCCGATGCGGTACTCCCCACCACATCAGGCGTGCAAAAAAAAAAAAAAAAAAAAAAAAAATTAAATTATGGGCCGCGCACGTCGCTAGGTATATTGATATTTGAATGTTTGTTGTGCATGTTTGTACTTATGCTGACGGGTGATGTGCACTCGAATCGTTGTTCTCATAATAATAATGTGTGATTATGCGCTAGGTATGGAAATATATTCTTCATTCATCCCGCAGGTAAAAAAAACTAACTGCAACGACGTACTGATGTGTCTGGAATTCGTCTCGCGACCACCGCAATTGATTGCATAATATCCGATATAATGTCAATGAATCCCACACAGACTTACATATATAATCAAGCAAGTGCACATCATTATACAGGAGCATTTTATAAAACGGTAAATCTCCTTTGCATGATGAATATGTGGTTATACCTAAAATTTTATAGTGGTAGATAATAACCATAATTTGATCAACCTAGTAGGATATACGCAATTCAAGAGATAATGTCATAATGTTAACATAACCTCATATTGACGACGTTTGGAAGAGTCATAAGATCAATCTTCTGCACAGACCATGACAATTCGTTCTTGTAGGCAATGTTTAACTAGGTATTTCCTATGGACGTTTGCTCATGGGCTCGAGGGTACTAGGTATTTCCTATGGACTTTTGCTCATGGGCTTGAGGGTAATCAGCATAGGAAAAGAAACGTGTACATTTATTTGCTAAAGCAATAACTGTGTGCGATAAAGAGATGAAAGAGAGAACGCGTGAAATTGTCTGCTCGCTTTTCTTTATCTGCAAATGATTATAACGTCCAATGATTAAAGGCATTTGACATAGTGTTCAACATTTGTACTGGCAAAGAGACGATCATCTCGCTTTATTTAACATTTGGTCTGGTAATAATTTCCAAGTCTTGATGACAGCAAATACAAATAATTAAATTGTTATAATAGTATCGAACTGAGTTGAAAGGAACAAAATAAACCCCAGGTGAAGCATATTACCTGTTATCTGACCGCAGATGACCCCAGCATCCTCGTGATGCAAACAATTGTGCTGCCCCCATCCTCCGTGTAAACAATCTGCGAGGTTTGTCTCATTTCCTTTACAATTTACATTGTCCAGCCATATTGGTCCTATACCCTCATCATACACCGAAACTCCAGTTGCATGTCCAGACCTACCGAGAGATGGAAATCATTTCGTTTAACTTGGATCCAAATGCGTGCTGTTTTACCAGTATCATTCTCTATATTTTCATGTAGATACCAAGATAAAGAATGATTTTTATTTACGCTAGATTCAAACGAAGAATAATGAATTGTATTCACGCTTTTGCTAATGTCATTCCCGTCCTAAATAAAAGTCTAATCGTATGAAAATCAAAAGGGATATAATACAATAAACACACCTGATACCCAGCATCCGACAAACAACTGTTGCATCTTTATCGTCCCATTCATCATCGCACACCGTGCCCCATTGCCCTTCGTGCAGCATTTCTACCCGTCCTTCATTCGTGAAACGCCCTCCAACAAGGCGGACATTGGCGTCTATTAAAATTAATTAATTATTACTAAAAACATCGCAATTTTGCCTCTACTATACATGAAGTTTTCCAGTTTTTCTCAGCATAAATAAAAAGCGTGATAGAATTAAAACAATATGTGTCTTTGTAGAGAGACGGTGTCATTACAATGTAATGATTAGCATAGTTTCCTACAACAAATTACTATATAAACGTATCACTATACAAGTGCATTTTCGAGAACGTTGAATCGCCTTTGCACGATGTATATGTGGTTAAACATAAGATTGTATAGTGGTATATAATCCCCATAATTCGATCAACCTAGTAGGATATACGCAATTCAACAAATAATGTCATAATGTTAACATAACCTAATATTGACGACGTTTGGAAGAGTCATAAGATCAATCTTCTCCACAGACCATGACAATTCGTACTTGTAGGCAATGTTTAGCTAAGCATTTCCTATGGACGTTTGTTCATGGGCTCGAGGGTACTAGGTATTTCCTATGGATTTTTGCTCATGGGCTTGAGGGTAATCAGCATAGGAAAAGAAACGTGTATATTTATTTGCTAAAGCAATAACTGTGTGCGATAAAGAGACGAAAGAGAGAACGCGTGGAAAGAGACATAAGATAAATAATATTGACAGACTTTGTCAATTATTTCTTGAATGCAACATTTAGCTAGGTCTTTCGTGTGGGATATCGTTCGTAAAATGAATGTTGATCAGCATGGAAAAGAAACGCGTATATTTGTTTGCTAAATCAAAGACGTTGTGCAATAAATAAAATAAAGAACGCGAGCGAAGAGCAATGCTTTGGTGTGTATAGATCTGAAAATGAATACAAGGTCCAATGATAAAAATTCAAATAGTGTCTAACACCTTTTCTGGCAATAAGGCAAGCATGTAGTGTTCCCTTTAATTTTTCCTAAATTAGTCATTTTCAAATCTTGCATGCAAGATCATTTCAATTACAACTTGTGGACAATAAGTAGAAACAAAAAAATAAATTGCAGAAACAGGATTGAACATAGAGATTTCAAAGGAGTATAATTATGCAGTGGTGAAGAATAATACCTGGTAGATGTCCGCAGATGACCCCAGCATCATTATAATGACCACAATCGTGCTGCCCCCATCCTCCGTGTAAACAATCTGCCAGGTTTGTCTCATTTCCTATACAATTTACATTGTCCAGCCATATTGGTCCTAAACCCTGATCATACGCCGCCAAGCCAATTGCATGGCCAGACCTACCGAGAAATGCCAATGATCAGGTGAAATTAGCATTGAAATGTACCTAGTGTACCCATATCACTATTAATACATATTTGAACCCATACCAATATAAATACATTTTTGAAGCCATAACACTGTAAATAAATGCTTGTACCCATTACACTATTAATACACATTTGTACACCATCATACTCTGCTTTTTCTTCCCATAAACTATAAATACATTTTTGTACCCATTACACTGTAAATGCATTTTTGTACCCATTGAAATGTAAATACATCTCTTGCACATTGCACTATAAATACTTTTTAATGTAGATTCAGAACACTACTATTAAACTCGACATGAATCCTTGACTAAGTCGTTTCTTTCTTGCACCATACTGAGATCGAAGAAACATCAACGTCTTGTAACTGAATAAGATCACCGTACCTGTGACCCAACATTCGGCAAATCACTGTAGCATCTGTATCATCCCACTCATCATCGCACACCGTTCCCCATTTTTGTTTGTGCAGGATTTCCACACGGCCTTCATTTACGAAACGTCCTCCAACCAGACGTATATAGATATCTATTTAAAAAAAACCCACACATCTTCTGCAAACTTGATAATATTTGATTTCCAATATATACAAGTTCAATATATTCCCTCTAATAAAACAATATAGAATAGTATTTGTCTCAAGGGGAATAATCATTAGTTGATAAATACATTATGTCTCTCGTGAAAAGTTTTAACTCTTTTAAATGTCTAATTTGGCACATACTCTCCCTTTTTATCGGGCGACCTTGTTTTGCTTGTGTGTTAGTTTTAAATTTCTTTTTATTTTATTTTTGTTTCATTACATTTTATTGTAATGACAATTTTTTTTACTGGAATTGACATTTTTTCCCAGTAAATTCAGTTCAATTCTTTTAGCCTGATTAGAACGCAAAAGTATTGCTTCATTGTATTTTTAGCCGGAATTGGTTCAACATTTGGTAAAAACTGAGTGAAAATCATTGGTCGTAATCAAGGTCATACTTCGCCTACGTGTTAGTATGAATAAACAACGTTTTATTTTTAAATTGATTTCCAGTGTGGGAATCAATGATTCTTAACTAAGGCTATACTGGTCTACATGCTAAGTGACTTATAGTAAGTGATCACGTGACCCATCACGCGTGTCTGAAATTGCGTTTCTAGCTGGGTTAAAATTTGTTCATAGTGATTTTATAGTGAGTTGTAAATAATACCTTGAGGCTGAAAGGTATTCCTGTTGTTGCCATTTGAATTGAGTTTTTCTTATTTAAAATAATTATTCACCCTGGAAATTATTCTGCTTCTTCGAAATTCCTGGACAAAGACATTTATTGGAAATTATTCGGAACTCTAAAGCCGGATTATCATTTTGGATTCAAAAAGGAACTGTTGACACATCAACGCAAAAGATGTTATAGAGAACGTCATCGCCTTCCATCTTGGAATATCATCGAGATTCGAACTTGGATTCATTTAGAACTTTTTAGTGATAGGACTTATAATTTTGAATTCTAGGATTAATTTTTGGATTAGATTCACAAACCGTAAGTCCTATTTCATATTTTACCTTGTTTTCTAAGGAAATAAATTATTTTGTTAAATTTACAAAGCTTGTTGGCTTCAATCATTATCTTTGTTACCTTGTACGAGCCTATTCATTTAACCTCGTATATTGTCATAACGTTCTCAAGACACCATTTTTGCTACGTTAAGACGAAATATAAAAATAAAAATGTCGACATAACTTGACAAATTAATCTATTTACAGTATGGGCAAAGGTGAAAAGCCAATTTAAGTGACGTCACAAGAAGAAGACTAATCTAATTTTTCTTTCTGAAGAATCTGCTGAGAAAACAATGAAATAAAAGAGTACTTACAAAGCTAACACTCGGCAATTTATTCCCTGCGTCTTATCATAGCAACTTTCAGCGCATTTATATATCACTCTTTATCTGTAAAAGTGCTTAAGATTAACGGATGGCATGTTGTATATTTAGATATAATTTTAGACGGCGCACCGAATTCCACATTAGGGGTTCTGTTTCCAGGTCTCGGCTCCATGTTTTATGTTTCCTATCAGGATTTTCGGATTTCCGTTCCAATCTATAAAGTTAGGGCATTCTAAAATTATAGGGGTGACACTTGGTATGTTTATTCATTATCAGTGAAAAATGCGTCAGGTATTACAATTGGGATGGGGTCATATTATCAGTGAAAGATGTGTCAGGTATTACAATTGGGGTGAGGTCATATTATCAGTGAAAGATGTGTCAGGTATTACAATTGGGGTGAAAGATGTGTCAGGTATTACAATTGGGGTGGGGTCATATTTTCAAGGTTAACAGCAACATTTAATATTTTAAGTTTTCTTCGCTCTTTCCATTACGCTCTATAATTTTCAACCTGTTAGGGATAAAGGAATGGATCTTTATATACTTAGCAATCAACATTAGAAGGCATGTTTTGTATTGCAAAGCCGGTCAGTGTTTCAGACGAGTCAGAATCTTAAGTTTCACGTCACACTTTATACACTGTTTTATAACGTTCGAACCCATTCAGCTATAAGGCAGACCGTTGAATACTTATGGAAAGGATATTATATACCACATTAAAGGTCATACATTCAAGGTCATGTTGTTGGTCGTAGGCACATTGCAATAAAAAGATCTTTCAACGGACAATACTATTTTTGAAATTGGGTCCAAAGTGAATAGAAAAATGTAGAAAATCGTCCTTTTGTGAGGTAACCGATTCGCATCTTTAACAAGAACATTAATATTCCAGTTAATTTTGATTATTCGTTTGCTTTCTATGTTTTTTGTTTCCGGTAATCAGTTTGCTTACCTATACGTTAATAGCCTCGTGATTATTATAATCTCATAACTTGTTTTCTGATATGCTTCGCTAATGAAATTATCTTAAGCTGGCAACCGAAGGGGTATGTCGTTATCAACATGGAGAAAGTAAATTACTTTGTGCAAACTGTTGTTTCACTCCTAGGAAATATATGTATCACATTGTTAATTATTATATTCTAAAACCCACACCAGAACCAATAACATTATTTTTAATCTTCCGTCACTCTACAGTCAACATTGGACAAGATAGTTACTTCAAATGAACACGATATGTCTAGCCTAAGATCAGATATTAAATAGATATGATGAAGCATACAAAATTTTTTATTAAAGAGGAAATATCGTCGGATTTATTATTTCGGTGTTATAGGTAGAGAGGTTTGTTGCCCAACTAACCTTTTGCTATTTCTTCTCAAAGTTTATACAGCAACGAATGCCAGAAGGTACTTGAAAACATTTGTTGCTCTGATTTTAGATTTACCATCGTGACCAATAATTTTTCTTGCACTTGATTTGTTAAGGAAGTATATGTTGCTTTAGCTGGTGTTGTTTCTAAAATAAACAAACGAGCCATTATTTTTTTTTTTTGATATCTTATTTTGAAACAATCACTTGCACATATAAAGCAAATATGCAAAAGTATTCGTATATCTGGCAATCTTTCCTTCGTCTCGTTCAATTCCTTTACCACCTCTATTACAGTTTCAGTCATAGTATAATAATCCTGCTTCAGTGTTTCAAATCCAGTAATCGAATTCATAACTGACCTATATTCTCTCTTTGTTTCTGCCAAAATGTTACTGAAGTGTGAGCTCTCCTGCTTTATAAGTTCAATCGTTGATAATATTTCCATCACATCGCCTTTCTCGGCGTTTACTTCCCTCTGCAGACCATTGAAAGAAATGTTTAGATGTTGACTCTCCTGTTGATTGTTCAAAATTAATTCATTCAGTTTGCTTCCTTCCTCCTTGTTGTGTTTCGTTTTTGAGCGTTGCAAGATCAGATTTCGTGATGGTTTGGTCCTCTTTCATCTCCTGTAATTTTGTATTCAGATTTAAATTTTCATCTTTAAGAGATGCAGTCTCAGACGTGAGCATAATTCACATTCTCTTTTTTGTTGTATTTCTTTTTTGAGCGTTGCAAGATCAGATTTTTTTATGGTTTTGTCCTCTTTCATCTCCTGTAATTTTGTATTCAGATTTATATTTTCATCTTTAATAGATGCAATCTCAGACATGAGCATAATTCGCATTCTCTTTTCTTGTTGCAGACCATTTAGCAGGGTTTGGATTAAATCTAGAAACACATTATCCGTATTCGTTTTGTTATTGCGCACGATTTCATTATCTTCACATTTTTTAGAACGGTAAACAATTGTTTGATTCAACTACAAAACCTGTGATCCTGAAGTATTTGTTTTCGTACCTTTAAGATTTCTCCACAAAGACCTAAAATACCTTCATCCGGTTTATCGATAGCCGGATTTCTTTGTAGTCCACAACGACCTTCTCGTGGTGAAAGCAAGATCATTAAGATCAAGCTGGGAAGACTAAAGAATAATCGCATTTACAGAGTTTCTGTTATGCTGAAATAAAACGAAAAGAAGATCCTCAAAACTGACGCAACATCTATTATATATCTGCAATGCAAATGACGAGTGTAACAGGATGTAAAATAATAAAAAGTATTTCAATGGTGACTGCAAGTTGTAATATTCCAGTCGACTTTCAAGTGGACTCCATTGTTTGCAAACGGAAGACGCATCAAACGCTTGACTTCTTGTAATCTTTGCAAGCTCGATATGATTAAATTTGAGTGATTTGCTCAAGAACCAATTAAAGATGTATTTCCTCACAAAACCAATGAAATATATAGGGATTAGTGTGCTCTTTCAATTATTGCTATTTACAATTTAAAACGATTTTCTTATCCACCACGATCGCACAGTTCAGGTTATGTTTTGGTGAAACCTGCTTGTTGCTGGGTTAGAATAACATGGATTGCAACTGGTAACGTTGGGGAGTTTAAGTAGGGGATTTCTCAGATAGTGTCTTGGTTTTCGATTGGATTTAATTAACGTGGTTATAAAACTGGTTTTAAAACAGACAAACTGCTCGAATTAAGTATGAATGGACATTTGGTTCTGTCATGATTACGTTTCCTTCAGCTGGTTGATATTGTATCCTTGCATGACAAACAAAGCATTGTACATAGTTCATTAATATGTTGTATAGTTTTCCCATTTGGTCAAAGTCTCCATTTGTTTTTGACTCTTCTACACTCGGTCAACATTGCTTTTTAAGTAAGTGCCTCTGCTCTCTGGCGATTTAGTTTCTAGGTTTGGATATTATCTCTAAGACTCTGAAGTCAAATCTGTATTTTAAGAGTAACCAAATAGTTCCATAACAAGTGAACACGATACTTTTTTCATGTTTATCACCTGCTAAGGTCAATCGAAGATAATTCCATTATAATTGAAACGAATCGTAATTCTTCATAAATTAATGCGTTATCATTTGTTTTGCAAAGTATAAAATTGCCCATGCTGTTTGGAACAGTTATTGTTTTCACTGTAATAGATATTGACATTCACGTCCCTCGGTTTTGTGTGCTTTACTTGCTCATCTTGTAAATATACCTAGTGGTTTTTATAATTTTTGCTTCAATGAAAAGCCACGGAAATGTGAGGCGAATCTTCTATAGTCACAGTGATCTTCACTATTATACAACATTTCAATATCACTTTCTCCAACATATTTGCACGTATCAAAACATCCCTAAGTTCATTCTGGGAGAATCAAGAGTGATGCTGATGCATTAGATGCTATATCTATGATTCTTTTGGTAGCTGCTTAAGAAAGCAATTCCGTTTATGAATGTATCAGTGATAAGCTGAGCAAATGATTCAGAGGTAATTATTTGTACAGAAGACAAAAGTTTTCAAGAGTGTTGTCCTGAATAGCAGCTTAAATTAATTTAGATGATTTGGTGGGTGATATGTTAAACCGGACATTGCGTTGAATAGTACACGGATACAGTGGACAATAATCAATTTGTATTCTCATACACTATAATTTGTGTAGTTTCAGTACCAGTCTTGGGCGCTATATTATCTCATTACTAGTGTTTGTTAGAAAGTCCATATTTGCTGTATCTTGACGTATTTACTGTTTATATGTTAATAAAATGGTTAATTATCCATGGTGATGTGCTGTTGGATACAATTAAAGACTATTTAAGCTACATACGCACTAACAGCCATCAAATTCGGAGTCTCCCTAAACACAGTAATGTATGGGAATGAACAGTAATGGACATTAACAGAGACGAAAATACAGTAATTTAAACGCAATTCCAGTAATGGAGCAAGAAATTAACCATTTTGCACATATACAATTTATGATTTGTTTTATTAAATTATAGGAATATAAGTTTTTTGACTGTTTGCTGTTGTTCGTCCATTGATATTAATGTCATATGTGACGGCGCTGTTGCCTTTCATTAATGGAACGCCAGTTGAATATGCAGTAACTGAGACTATAACATATTGACAAGTATGTATGTATGTATGTATGTATGTATGCCAGTGTATGTATGTATGACTATTTCCTCTTCAACATAGATATCAATGCATTTATGTATGTATGTATGTATGTATATGTGACAGTGAATATGCTTCTAAGCCCTGCATATAAAGGACAATGTAAAACAAATCCATAGTGATCGTGCGTTTGCACTTGTTCACATAACATGCATGTATGTTGTTTTGTGCGGATGCCCTTATGCCGTCGTTTTTCTATGGCTAAATTGTGAGCGGAACATCGGAGTCTGCTTAATAAATGCTGTAGATAGGTTGGCAAATTAGTGATTGTATAAAACTGAACGGAAAAGTATCATAAAATTTATTTTTGTGATATGCCTTATACTATTTGCTTACGGCTGAATTCCAGTCCTGAATTGAATCAAGAAGTTGAAACGTTCTCTCAAATTGTACAAAAATACTTTTCTATCTCCTACGTCCTTTGCTAAAGAAGTATTGCTGAATCAGCATCTGAATGTTATGTCCTTAACATAGAAACCCGTGTAACTTTACCCTCCTTGTCAGCATATTATAACATTGTCTTTGGATATCGGTTATTGCTCATTCTAATCAATCTTATCCATTACTTAATACGTACAAAATAATAAGCAAAACATTGAGCTAATTTTCAACATTTTCATCGTTCTAGAAGGGAATATGTATATCTCGGAAGATTAAAAAAAAATCTAGTACAGAACCTATTTGCCTAATATATCTTGAATAATCCTCAGTGTATGTATGTACAAGCTTGTCTGCTTCATTTGCTAGTTCTTGCTTTGCTTTGGTCCAAATAAGTTTAGTAATGAAATCTAAAATTTCATGTATTTATATATAGATACGGTTTGTATGCATGCATGTATGTATGTACGTACGTACGTATGTATGTATGAATGTATGTGACAAAGACAGCTAGAGACAGAGAGAGAATACAACAATTATTCTCAAAAACATACTTGAATTCTTGATATGTCGTTTCAATATATTTTTTGGGGTCACATTTCGAGGTGTCCTTAAGTGACTCAATGAACACTTGACTTGATAAAGAGCTATTTTGGTATAAGAGTTTGAGCTATTCTTATTGTATTAAGTGGAAAAGAGGCCAAATGAATAGCTTTTATGAATTTCAGACAAAAATATCTTGACCTTATTCCTCTAAGGGGCGGCGTTACCGCTGATAATCACTTGTAATTGAATAACACCCAGTTTTTTTTCATTATAGACAAATGATCCTGGTTGTCCCCTGTATCACACTATGAACTCTATGTACAAGATATTATATATGACGTATTTATAAGCACACACACACACACACACACACACACACACACACA